>SZYD01001486.1:0-65628 GCA_009363875.1 Mikania micrantha
TCTTTATACAAATTTTTCATAAAAACATAAAATCATACAAAATCCTCACAAATATGTTATAAAAATAACAGAAAAAATTACTCACAAAATATGTCACACCGGCAACAATAGTTTGAATTATAAGAAAAAACTAAATCTATAAGCAAATCTTTCATATTTAATACATTATCTTTATTTACTACTTTTTTAAAGTTAAAAAACTTATGATGATCCAAGTCTAAATTTTTAAAACGTCACTACATGGATCAGACACCTAAATTATATATATATAATATATATATATCTATAATAAATAATGGGGCCCACTCACAATATAATATATATATTTCTCCTATTCCTTTTACATGCATTTTAATATATATAATAATACTGTTGATGGATAATTTTAACTTACCATGCCTGCTAATGGTCAACATTCATAGAAAATGCCAGCAATGCGATAAAAATTCCGGTTACAATTGTACTCTTGACTGGAACTTGCGTCCGTTTATTTATATCTGAAAAGAAAGATGGTAGTAAACCATCCCTAGCCATTGCCATCAGGATTCGTGGCTGAAATATTAAAGAAATGCATACATATGAGTAAAAGAATTCAGAAGATTGCTTACAAGCAAAGGGTTTTTTTTATATCACAAATTGAATAAAAACTAACCAGCTTTGGCTTATTTCTATTTTGGGTAACACACTAAAGTTACAAACGTGAACAAAAGTATTCATTTGTGGAAGTCTTTTAAGTTAATATGTTTTGGGCTCCATGTCAGAAAAAGGTCAGCAAGGTCAAAGCTACCAAAAAAGTAGACTGCCACTTCATTTATTTGAGCAGTTAACTGGGTCAATTTGAATCAATATTTTACTGAAAATATAGTTTTTATCCACATATCTTGAAAGTTAGTTAACTTTCTTACGGGCAAAAACAAAGTTACATAAAACAGAAATCAGAAAATCGTTGGTTATATTATTTTGCAAGTTGCCCCAAATAAGGGCTAAAGTCATAGAATAGCAATGTGCTTCTATTTCAGTAATTATACTCAATAATGTCCTCAAATAGTCATTATACTTTTTTTTAAATCGGCTATTTTGGTAATTTAGTAGACAAGCAACTGACATAATAAGTAAAAAAAGATGACGTGGCACGGTGGCAGATCAGAAAATTGACTAGTTGGGTAATTATGCTTCTTTTTAATAGACTAGTTTGGTAATTTAATCAGTTAATGATAAGCCATCTAATAAGAGAAAATGCCATATAAGCAAAATGGTCATCAGGTTATTGAATCGCCCAATTAGCTCATTTCTACAACAGGCATACCCAGTAAGAATCCCACTTAGAGTAGGGTCTGGGGAGGGAAAAATAAAGACACACCTTACCCCTTATCTACGAATTGAATAGAGAGGCTGCTAAGTATAATTACAAGTTAGTGCATTATCGAATATGACTACCAAAACGAGCCACCATCCTAAGTACGCTGCTATTCTATGGATTAGCCCTATTATTGATGATTTATAAACCATAAGTTAAGAGAAATACAAAAAGGAACATGTGTGTATATGACTGCCAAAATAAACCGCTGATACATACCTGAGGAAGGATTCCACCAATTAAAGCAGCACAAAGAGCTGTAACGGCTCCGATTGTTATAATATATCTGCAATCAGGTGATGTTGTAAAAACTAGTGTAAATACAATACGATTTAATGCAATTTTAATGGATCAAATTGAAACACCAAAACTAATTACATAATTGCCTGCTTACACTGCCCAATTCATCCCATAACTAGCAAAAGCCATTGCAATAGGGGTGTCTGGGTCTAATGCAGAATATGGAACCAAGCCAATCACAACAGCAGATACAAGCATATATAAAACACAGCATGTAAACAGTGATACCCCAATGCCAATAGGTAAATCTCTTTGAGGATTCACCACCTGTAACAACAAGAAGAATGTAATATTAGTAAGACAAGATGCTCAACAAATTTATATTCATTTCGAATTAAAATAAGTTTCCAAAAAGAATCATCACACATTAGTTACCTCTTCAGCAGTGCTAGTTACTGCATCAAAACCGACATATGAGAAAAAAGCAAGTTGCAGACCCAGCAAGTATTCCATTAACTCCAAAAGGAAAATACCTGTAGGAATTTTTTGTGATTTAACAAGATAATATTTCAAATTAAAGAAATAAAAATTATTACCCGCCAGGAATACTATATCCAACCCATTGAGTCTTGAAACCAACATATCCACCCGCTACTATGATGAAAAGTAAGGCTAAAACATTTATTGTTGTAATTACACCTTGTGCCAGTGAACTCTAGAAAATAAGAAATTCTATCAATGTAGAAACCAATATGAAAGAGAATAAGATAAAATTAATTTTTCAAAAAGAAAATAATATGTCAAAGAAGTACCTCTTTGATTCCAGTGCATAGTAATCCAGTTATAATGAAAACCAAGATAGCTGCAGAAGGATCAACTACAATTCCAAGAATAGTTGGTCGAGCTAAGAAGGCAGGCAGCCTATCTTGACCTCCAAAAAACAAGGCCTGTTCATCATATAAGAAATATTAAAATGAGATACACATACACTACATATATATACACGCCCACAAAAATAAAAATAGTATATCAGTAATAACTCAAATATTAGTAAAAACTAATCAAAATTTTAAATTCGATACACACAAGTCAAAAAATACAAATTTGCGATAGATAAAATCTCGAAGCATTTTCCAAAACAGAAAGCCTACATATTCACATTTTTATATGTGTGCACATGACCTATATGCACACACATAAAATTAGGCATTTGTCAACTTTAAAGCTTCAAAATTTTGTCAAACACATAATTGGAAATATAATATGTAAGTATGTAACCTTTTCTACTTATATGATTCAAATTAAAATCTGATTGATTATTACAGTTCATATGTATCTTTGAGTTCTTATTTGATCATAATTACACACACACACAAGTACATGACATATATGCATACACGGACACTCATACAACAACACAGAAAAGCAGATGAAGCGCACCATATTTGGAGATATGCCACGAGCCACAGCTGCTCCACCAAGTGAATATTCAAGTATTAGTGACCAACCAATCAGCCAAGCAACACTGAAATCAAGGCAATAACATTTCCATTTGCAAAAATAATTAAATCAGAATTAGTAAATATCATGTTCTTAACTGTATGAATTTGTTGTACCTAAAAATGATCCAAAATATACTTTACTTTTTAGAGGAAACTGAAAGTTTATGACTTATATGCTTACCCTTCCCCAACACATAAGTATGAATAGTGATATGCACTTCCAGCAGATGGACAACGACAGGCGAGTTCTGCATAACAAAATGCTGAAAGGCCAGCAGCTATTCCAGCAATGAGAAATGATAGTGTGATAGCAGGGCCTGTTTGGTCTTTAGCAACTGTCCCAACAAGAATATAAACTCCAGCTCCAATTGTTGCTCCAACTCCTAAAGAAATTGGTTTCAAGTTAATTGAGAGCAGTGTACCCTCACATCAGTGATGCCCATACATATACATATGAATATACACATCAGCATTAAACATAAAGGAATCTTATGAACAAAACTCAATATTGTTAGCATTTTGCATTGACCACAAATGGGCAAATGGCGTGTTTGAGCATTTGAATACGCATAGAGTCTTTGACAATTCATTTAGGATTTTAGGTAATTGGATTTAACTTAAGACCAAAGAGAAATCCAAATAAACTTCAATACGATTTAGAAGGTATGGATGCACGCTTGTTCAAGGCACATATGATTTCTCACTCCCGCAAACAACGGAATTCAAGGGGACAGCACCCCTGGTGGGTTCCAGATGCATCAAATGCACCCACGACGAGCACAAATCTGACTATCAGCAGTAACTGGTGTTAGTTCTGATGAGTTATTACTGCCAGTCTGCCATAAGCAAATCATTAATCAACAGTAGTAATTAATTTACCAGTAACTACCAAATTAACAGAAAACTGTTTTAACTGCCAAACTGACACACCGTTTCATGAAACATTGTGTCATTTCAACTTTCAAGAAAACATTGTGATGTTTTCCATCCTATAAAACATAATTTCTGCCTATTTTGGGTATAGTTACATAGACATAGTATCCAGTTTCTGATTTTTCTGAATTATCCAATTGAGATTTCGCGTGTACCATCGAAATACTTTAACATGAGAGTGATAACACAATTCACAAAGATCTTGTATGACACTACCTATTGTGTAACCTGCAATAATGGCTATCATGTTATTCCAATATAATTTTTGAAATATAACTTTTTTAAATCTTGTCCGCAACGAGTTCAAGAAATTGTGAAGTTCAAATATTCTTGTTCTACTCATTCTCAGATTTAGCCAATATTACAATCATCTGTCTATAGAAATACCATAACAGGTTGATCCAACATGATATCATGAGAAACTTACAACTCGTATAAATCAACAAAAACCCTAGATAGATTTTGCTTAGATATGAAAAAATAAATAATAAGCAGTAACAGACAGATGAACAAATATGAAGATACGCAAGCTAATTTAGCATTTACCAATGGCGATGAGATCAATAACAGAGAGTCGTTTTGCCAACTGAAAACCCTCGGCTTTAGCGACAGTAGGATCAACCTGCTTTCTTCTTACTAGACATTCCGTGAATCCACTCCAACATCCTCCAACGCAACCACTAACCTTTCGCATATCAATTTCAATTTATTTCACCAATTTGAAGGAATCTTCACGATGTTAAATAAATTTTGGGGAAGAAATTGATGGATTGAAATCCCCAAATCACGCAGATGTGGAGTTTGATACTATCTGCCGCTATGATTACCACAAGATCGTCGTTGGCGTTAGTTTTTGTCTAGTACTGGTAGTTTAATACGTATAAGCAGTATGGCATCTCGTACCATCTTATCCGCTTTGGCCGTTTGCTACCTTATGATTAACTAGTTTTAATAACCGTAGCATGATATAATCAAATTCAAATTATATTTCTTAAAATATTTACAAATAAAACAATAATGATATAATAATGACATGTGTCAAAACATGAGACATATGTCAAAACATGGATATGTGTCAATGATCCGTAGATAACCGTGGAAAACCGTCACAAATTGATGTAACCGCCTAATTAAAGGGTCATAATTTAATCTTGATAAATTTCAACGGATGATAATTCATTTGGAGTTGGTTGAGTTTACTGGCGTCCATATATATATAACTAGGGTAAAACCTGTGTATTACACATGTTAAATAAATAAATTTTAAAATTATTTATTTTAACTAACGTAATATATGGTTTTAAAATATGTTTTTTAAGTAAAAAAAAGAATTTATTTATTGGTGTAATCATATTATTATCAAGTTTAATAAAATCATTAATATCAAATAGGTGAGATAGTGTGCGAAAAAATTAAAATTTAATAAAATATAGAGTAAATTGCCGTTTTGCTCCTTGTGGTTTGGAAGAATTTGTCATTTTGATCCAAATTCTTAAATTTTGCCAATTTGACATTATAATTTGTGTTTTTTGCCATTTTACTCCATCTAATTAACTCCATTCAAAAAATCAATTAAGTTTAAGGGTAGTTTAGTCATTTACAAAACCCAAAAATAAAAAGAATAAAAAAAATACTTGGATCAAATTGACGTGGTCATAGTCAACCGAAAATGGTAATACATGAAAACATCTTTAGTGAACCAAATTCTAGTATCATTTCCTCCTTCATTGAAAGTGGTATAAGTCAACCATATCGACATAATTCTTTGTTCCATTAAAAACCAAAGAAAATTCCAAGTTTCACTCACCATAAAATTGTTTTGAATCGAGTTTTTCTTAAGGATATTGAAGAAACCAGAGCTTCATTGATGGGAATAAGGGCTGTAAACGAACCAAACGTTCAACGAACAGTTGGTGAACCGTTCGGCGGGAAGTTCGTTTAATAAATGAACGAACATGAACAAGAAATCTCGTTTGTTTAGTTAAATGAACGAATATGAACAAAGGTCGTGTTCGTTCATTTGTGTTCGTGAACGTTCGGTAACGTGTTCATTTACGTTTGTTTATGTTCGGTTATGTTTATTTATTATATTTCTTCATTAAATGTGTTGTATATTCTTAAATTTTTTACTTTTAGTTTAATACCATAATATTTAAGCAATTTTTAATTTAATACTATAATATTTAACTTTATATTATATAAATTATTATCTTTAATGCTTGATATTAAGAATATTGATTTTTAATGTTTAAATAATATGTATTCGTTTGCGTTCATGAAACGTTCGTGAACAAGTTAAATTCCTTAATGAACGAACACGAACGATAATTTTCGGTCAGTTAGTTAGTTAGCGTTCATGATCCGTTCGTGAACAAGTTAAAAGTTAAACGAACAAACACGAAAAATGGCTCGTTCGTGTTCGTTCGGTTCGTTTATAGCCCGAGCTCAATCCCAAAAATATGGCCCGTTTAGTTATCGAGCCCGAGCCCGACTCGAGCTTTACATATCGAGCTTGGGCCGGCTATGAGCCTTAACGAGCTTTTTATTTACATAACTTTTATTTATTATATTAAGTGTTTATTTATAAAATTAATTATTTTTATATATAAAATTATCATAAATATATTTAAATCAAATATTTTATGTTAAATTTGGAAAGTATAATTATAAATATATATTAAATTAGTAATTAAAGTAAATAAATTAAATAATTAAAATATAAACGAGCCGAGCCGAGCCTAAAAATTTTCTAACATGCCAAGCTCGAGCCTTGTAAATTAAACTTTAACGAGACGAACTGGAGCTCGAGCCCTATTTATTCTAAATGATCCGAGCACGAGCCTTAACGAGCTCGGGATCGGCTCGGCTCGGCTCGTTTACACCCCTATCAAGCAACGACAGAGGAGGACGACACCCTAGGCTTGAGATTGACGGAGGCCTTAGACTTTATTCATGTGAATATCTAGACTACGGAAACTTGCGTCAATTTGATCCAACTATCCAAGTATTCTTTTTACTTTCTATTTTTGGTTTTGTAAATGACAAATATACCCTTAAACTTTACTTATTTTTTGAATGTAGTTAATTAGGTGGAGTAAAATGGCAAAAGAACACAAACTATAATGTCAAATTAGTAAAATTTAAGAATTTGGATCAAAATGACAAATTCATCCAAACCATAAGGAGGAAAACGACAATTTACTCTAAAATATAACATATAAATAAATATAATGATGAGGGATGCGGGAAAACCAACTTTTATGTAGTCTGAAAACTTGACGTGTGTCATTCTAAAACCTTTATTTATTATATAATATAGATATAAACTAGATCGACCTATTATTTTTATAGTTTTTTATTTAATATATTTAGTATATACTAAAGTAGTGCATGTATGATGCAACAGGGAATACACCGTACTAACACATACATCAACAAAGTGCTACCGTTACTCGGTTTGATTAGGTGGTTGTCGGAGGTCATACCGTGCCGAAATCCTCCTTGGAGCTTGTATATGTGGTCGTTATTTTACGATTTGTTGAAGTGGTACTATGCATAGAAGATTCAAGAATCAACAAAGGGTAGGAAAGAGCGTAATAACGGAGTTCGAATATTTTAGAGGATGGGCAGAAATGTAAAAACGGGGGCGAAACCAATAAAAAATCAATATCAGCAAAAAATTTAACATATCAACCGAAAAGTTAACGCAGGTCCTCCCTCGGGTCCTCAATAAGCTTCGGACTTTTTAATATAAGATGTTAAAATCGTCATTTGTTTATATTTTAAATGGTTGACTGACTGATAAAATAGTAAAGAAAATACATGTAGTGTTTGTGAATAGAAATCCGTGCTTTTTAAAACATTTTACCCGTCATATCTTTTTTATTAGGTTAATATATTAATATTATTATAAGTTCAATACAATTTCAAAAATTATATATATGATTTCTAATGTTTACTTGTTACTTATCATATTTCTTTTAGTTTTAATGGATTATATCATATATTTTAAAAGTTATAATTACTTAAACTCTTAAATAATATAAAATTATATTTTTATCCTTCTAAAGTGTATTATCTATATCTATACTATTATATAACATATATTATAAAGACAAAATGGTAAATCTCTTAAAATTAAAAGTTTTACAAATTTTATCTCACATGATATAACTTATTAAATATAACCTAAATATTTTTTTTCTCTTTTCACTTTATCTCACATTGATAGCGTTTAAAAACTGAAGCGACATTAATTAATTATAAAAGAAAACCCTAAATGAATTAGTTTTTGGTTTTTTGGTACATTTGGTCTTATATGTTACGAGTTACGACTTAAGGTCATTTTTAGTAAACTAAAAAAAATTGTTTTTGTTATGGTTATGACTCAAAGGCGAAACAATGCATACGTTTAAAATCACCCAATTTAAGTGTTGTGTTTCTCGTTTCATCATTCGGGTAGAAGAGAGAGTTGCACATAAAAAAAAATCCTTAATCCATTGTTGATTGATGTAATAAATTGTTGTATTCATTTGGTGACAAGTTTGTAAATAAATAATAATTAAAAAAATTAGTTATAAGACTACAAGGGTATAATAGTATAAACAATCTTTTGTCTCTCGTAAAATTTATTAAATACAAAACCAACTCTTCTATCTCCTCTCTCATAATTTGAGCAAAAAAAAGTAATTCAAAGAAATCTTTTTAATTTAAAAAATTTAATTCAAACAATTGTGTTTTATATTCAAAACATTTAATTAAAAAAATTGATTTTTTTAACTAAACAGATTAGTTCGACCAAAATGCACATATGCAATCAACCAAACATAACAATGCAAGCGATTTTGTATATGCAATCATATTAGTGTAAAAACAATGATGAATAATATTATGTGTAAATGAATATGTAACCTGATTACATATATGTAAGCACACGCAAACCTGGCTACATTGTGTAAACACTTTACTTGATATGTGTAATCATACACGTATATCATCTGATTAAAAGAAAAAAAAACCTAAATCATACCATCTAATTACATATATGTAGTATACAAGTAAAATGTTTACATATATATAACAATTTAAGAAAACAAAAATGAAAGACGAACGTATGTGTCACATACAATAGGCCTGTAAATGAACCGAACGAACACGAACACATGCATGTTCGTGTTCGTTCATTTAAACTTAACCGAACACGAACACAATAACGAACATGAATTTTGTGTTCGTGTTCGTTTATTAAGGAAATGAATATGTTCGTGTTCGTTTGTGTTCGTTCATTAATAAATTAAACGAACTGTTCATGAACATAAATGAACACAAACGAACTAAAATAAACGAACAAACTTAAATGGACATTTTTTTAAACACCATTGAACAATCATAAACGAACATGAACAGTATTGAACAAACATAAACGAACACAATTGAACAAGTATAAACGAGCACAAACGATTAGTCTCTTAAATGTAAATACATATCATTTGTAAATTAGGTAGTTAACCGAACAAAAACTAACATTACATAGTTAACGAACATAAACGAACACTAACGAACACAAATAAACGAGCGTAAATAAACGAACGTAAATAAACGAACATAACCGAACTGTTCATGAACATAAATAAACGAACTTCTTCGGTTCGTTTACAGGCCAATATACATGTACTACAACGTAAAATCCAACACAATTTAAGAATTGCAATTATAGATCAATAATGTGGTTTACCTTAAAATCAACGATAACCACCAACTTTGACCACCTGTATTATTACTTTTTAATATAAATAATAATATTTATTCACATTTTCACTTAACGAGTTAATGGGATTGTAGTGTTGATTTTTCATTGTTATTTGATAATAACAAGTAGGTAGGACCCGCGCTCCGCAGCGGGACGCAGGTTGATTTTTTGATAGATGTTATTAGTATATAAAAGTTTAACATTTAAAGGCAAGACTTTATAACCTGTGATAGTTATGGATCATCATGTTGGTTGACATGAAGCTGAGTTTGAGAATCTCGCACCACTTATCAATGGCCTGGTTGTTCTTACATAACTCTGCTAGCTGTGTAGATTCATCTATAGTGGACATAAAAAAGGGGCTGACAACATCAGGTCCAGATACACATTATCTTGCTTTATATAATGAGTTCTAGGGAGTTTATCTTGCTTCAGAATATGTATATGTATGTTATAATCTATGAAATCTAAAGTAAATAGTCAATAATACATAGATAGATTACGTGAATCCTTGAAGCACTGAAGTAGTATCACACTCAATGGTATGTTCTGCTCATGCTCATAATTTTAGTACATATGTGAAACCTAAACAAAGAAAAAAGTGAATAAACCAATAAAAGTTAGATTAAATGAAGAAAAAGAAACAAAAATTATGAGGATATTTTCAAAGTGATTTAGGACGTGTCTATAATGGTTAAAGGTGACAATGAAACACAATAAGAACTTTGTATACTATGGGTTAGAGTGTTGCTTTCATACGGCGGGAGTCATTGGTTCAAATCCAATAGTAGGTAAAACTTATTAGATACCGCGGTCAATGGTATAGATAATCATATATAGATAAGATGATAATATATATATATATATATGTATGTATGTATGTATATATAATGATAGGTTATAATCTTTGAAATCTAAATTAAAGAGTCAATAATATATAGATAGATTACCTACATCTGGGGAGTACTGAAGTAGTATCACATTTAAGGGTGTGCTTTGCTAAGTTAGGAGATCTGATGAAGAAAGGGATATGTCGGGTATGCTCATATATCATCTTCCATGGATTGGATTGGTTATAAAATCAATAGAAGTCGTCGTAAATTCGTTAGTGATAGTCATAACGAATCATACTATCATCATGTCATCTTCAAACTCTAATCTGATGTAACATTAGAATAAACAATTAATAGATATCAAGTATGAAGGAAGCTGCAAAGAATATTTGTCATGTTGAAGCTCATATCTGTTGTAACAAAATTCAATTTAGAAAGATTCCAAGGTGACAATGGAACAAAATAATAACTTCGTATACTTTGGGTTAATTATATAGATAATTGTATATAGGTAAGATGATATACATACATTACAAAATTTTAGGGTCATATATAGTTAAGTTGATAAACACGCATCACAAAAATAGATGTTAAGTTTGTTGTGCTTGAAACATACCTATCTACATGAGCAACTTAACATAAGGATTTTACCTTTACTATAATCTATGGATGTTTGTCAAAAAGAAATGTACTTCATGTGAGGCTGCCAAAAAGGATCTTCATTCTTCTAACCTATTGACTGTTCTTTTGTAAGACTGCTAAAAAGGATCTTCATTCCTCTAACCTATTGACTATTCACCAAAAGAGGATTCATTGATAGCTATGATTACTAACTTTTTGATTTCTTGACTGGTTCATCTGTATATTATAATGTTGATATTAGGATATTAGATATAATAAATGTGCTATATTACAGTTTTGTATACTTACTTGTTTTCTTGGTCATATGTCTTTTTATAGCTAATGACTTTGGGTCTGGAGTTTGTGGAGTTAGGTTTGTTGTGGTTGGAGTTGGCATTGATATCTCAGTAGCTTTGTTTACAATGATTGACCTATCAGGTTTGATGGCCAAGTTGAACATCATAGGGACACCTATCTTTGAAAGCATATGTGGTGGTGGTATTTTCGGATCATCATGTCCATGTAAGTTGACCATATCATCGCAGGTGACACCAAGTAAATCTGTCATCACATCATTGAAAAACACTGCATTTGTTGTTGCTGTTTCGTCAACAATGATAGCATTCATACAATACCTAATGACAAAATATATTTAGTGTTTCATATGTAAGGAATGTTTCAAAGTATATAATTATATTAGTTTAGGTAGTTAAATTAGTAGAATAATAGCAGCTATCAATAACTTAAATTGTACGCATGAATGTGGTTTAGTTGGTAAAAAATAATAAAAATTTCAATGCAATTAGCAAATATGAAATGCTGAAATAGATGTATTATGGGAAGTGATGTACTCTCTTACATAAATTTCGGTGTCATGTCTTCATGATCTTTGCAGACATAGTATGATGTATCTCCTATCTCTAGGTACATTTTTGTATTACAGATTGAGCATTGGACATAAAACCAGCTGCGATAAGCTTGTATTTCTTTGATACGTGTGATACACGTGAACTTTGGCTGCATTATTTATCATGTATATTTGTAATTAAATTATAGCAACAACTATTACTTTACAACTTTTACAATGTGTGTTGATTAATCATTACCTTTCTAGCTGTAGGGATGTTGTCAAGTAGGTCATGCAATGTAATAATGTTCTCTGCTGCTGGTTCAATTATGTCACTAATGATTTCTTTTAACTTGTTATTAATATTGTTTAAAGTAAAATCGTTATGAAGATAAGTACTATGTAGATAATAATTTTAAGAATATATTTTACATAACATAGGCTAAAAACACACAAAGAAATTGTAATTTATGGTTACATAGAAATGGTACCTGCAGACATGCTCTTGGACATCAGTGAAAGTTGGATTGACAAATATCTCTGTTGAGTAGGTTGATTCCAATTGCTTCAATGCTGCAAATGAATGAATTTTTATAAAACAAAAATTTATTAGTGAATGGTTGAGAGTAAATACATACCATCATATTCGGTTACCATTGTTGAGGTGATAGCTAATATATCTCCTCGTACGACATTATCTCCTACCAGATGTCGTTTATCAGGCCATAAAGTTATCTGAACTAATCTTTTGTTGTGTAACATGTCAGTAAAAAATTAAAAATGATGCATATAATATTTGTTTCGGTTGAGATTTTTGAGAACCTGATGTCTTTTAGGTTTATCTTTCTTAATGTTTTCCCCGTGTTAGTGGTCCATTGATAGTTCTTTTCAACGATTCCTATGAAATCTGTTGAAATAAATATGGGTTAATTAGTTGATGATAAATTAAATAATTAAATAAATAGGCAATGACATTCAGAGAACATCTGATAATTTTGTTTTCATTTACAAATTTATTATGAAGGTTTTATTTTTTTGATATTTTACAACAATGTTGTTTATTACAAATATATTAGTGTTAGAAAATAAAATATATTTGATTGATCAATTTATAGGATTACCTGTTAGTTGTTTTGGTAGGGTCATCCGATTATCAAGTTCGTCATATGAAGCGAATTGAAAGAAATGATCAGGGATGTCGTCGGCTAAAAGTGGTTCAAAGATGGCCTTTTTTCCAATTTTAAGTGACGCTTCATGTTTAAGTACAGGCATAAAGCTTCGATTTCCGATCACGACGTACTTTGACACTGTATAACATGACTGAACTTCAATGATAGACTCGAAATAGTCTTTCTGATCTATGTCTGCAGTAACCTCAATACCATCACCCTGCTTATTTAATTATACAAAAAATTAGTTGAATAAAATTGGATATAAGGTATGATGATGTACTATAATTATACTTACATGTTTGTCTACAAATAGATAGCATATCTCTTGCCTTGTTCCTGTTAATATCCATCTTTTGATAACTCTTATTTGTAAAGGGATAGGTCTTTGTTGTTTTTTGATTTCAGACAAACGGATATGCTGCATTGTTTGAGATGTTTGACAATGGGATAGCCTAGAATGAGTTAACGATTAGCATGATAATATCATATAGTCATCATATGTTTCATACGAATAGGTAAAAATGGAAACATCTATAATAGACGTAATTTTTATGTACAAATGTGAAGATATAATGATATTATCAAAAAAAAGGGAAAAAATGTGTGATAAAAGAATATTAAGTACATCTTATTTATGTTTCAGTTATGCTTGCAATAAAGTCCGAGTATACGATATTTTTTGTTATGTTTGGATTGTCGTTTTGTTCCGGAATGATAAGAATTTTTAGCGCATTTGGTGCAGTTGCTCTAGATAGTGCTACATATAGTTGTCCATGACTAAATACAGGTTTTGGTAAATATAGTCCTATTTTGTCTAACGATTGTCCTTGGCTTTTATTGATAGTCATGGCGTAGCATAACCTTATTGGAAATTGTTTTCTTTTAAACTCAAAGGGTAATTTTTTGTCTTTATGAATCAAAGTAATCTTTGGTATGTAGACACGATGTCCAATAAATTTTCCAGTCATTATGCGTGCCTCAATAATTTTTGGCAATAGTTGTGTTACTAATAATCTTGTGCCATTACATAAACCTTCTGTTGGATTAAGATTTCTAAGTAACATTATAGGTGCATTCAATTTAAGTTCTAAAGAATGAGGTGGTAATCCATTGAAATTTAGAAGATTTAGATATTCTGGTGGATACAAAATTTCAATATCACCTTGATTTCCAGCAAGAGGAACTATGGTGTCATCGCTAATGTATGTGACAATCGTTCCTGGAGCATTATTAATTATTATAGAATTTATGTTATCTACATCTTCATTCTTAGGACATATGATAGCTTTCCCATATAATGACGTAGGTGTTGGATGTTGCATTGTATCATCGTCATAAACAAAATGAATCAATGTCATTAATGAATTTTCTTTGAAAGGTATTAGATAAGTTTCAGGTATTTGTATGTGTTTTGTGTCATTTGAGTTTTTAGTTGCTGGTGTTCCTATTGTTCCATCACCTATGGCAAGTAACCATGATGAAAAGACATTGACTGAGGCTTTTTCTTGAAAGGTAAGGTTTGGTTTAAGAAGACGCATGTTTTCAGTCAATTTGTATAACTTGAAATATTGCCACAAATAAGATCTAGGTAATGATGATGCTAAGATTGTTTCCTTTGAAGATCCTGAAACTATCGGTAACGTTTGTCTGAAGTCTCCGCCAAGCAATATTGACTTACCTCCAAAAGGTTTATCAACATTATCAAGTATATCTTTTAAGGATCTGTCAAGAACCTCAAAACATCTACGATCATTCATTGGCGCTTCATCCCATAAAATTAAGGATGTTTCAGCTAGTAAATGAGCAAGATGAGTGTTCTTTTTTATGTAACAAAGTGACTCATCTGTTATATGGAAGGGTATTTTGAATCTTGAGTGTGCAGTACGACCAGCCGGTAAAAGTAATGATGCTATGCCAGATGAAGCCACAGCTAGGACAATTTTTCCTTTAGAACGAAATGCTGAGATGATAGTTGTCCATAGAAAAGTTTTCCCAGTTCCTCCATGACCATAAACAAAAACTAATACTTGTTCATTTGATGAGATGGTTTGTGTTATATGATCATAGATTGTTTGTTGCAAAGAATTAAGTTTTAGGCGTAAGTTTTCATGTTCGATAGAAAGTGATGTTATGTCATAACTCTTTTCCTCCATAAGTAGTCTGTTATTTAATCTTCGTAATGTGTCAGTTTTTGGCATGTGTATTCCGAAGTCTTTCAAAGAAGATGACGATCCTGAACGAAGTAATAGCTCTATTTCGTATAGCACGTATTGTTTCAACTCGTCATCATTCATGATACTATAGGTTCGTTTACCATCATCAGACATTTTCCTCCAATGAGCATTCCATAGATCTATAGGTTTTGATATTTCACAGTAAAGAAGCATTTGAGTAAATAATGAGCGTAATTCTTTAGCAGTTGCCCAATTTGAAGCTTCATCAAACGTATTTGACCATTCAAGGTCATTTCCAAGAAGCCCAAGTTTCTGACATGCAGCCCTATATGTATCATATAATTGATCGTCAACAGTTCGTATACATGCAAATGATCGACACCCCTTTTGATGATTTAGTAACATCCTTAGATAAAATGCCTCTCCAATACTGGGGTGTAGATATATAAGTCTGCCAATTGCTGGTGTTTTATTTGATGTACGACGAATCCAACACTTTCCTTGGGTGTCCCATCGATATTCTGATAGGTAGTCAATGTAACGTAAATGTCTACCACGTTCATCTATACAATTGTTATATAACCACTGTGTCAAAGTCGTACGACTTGCAAAATTATTTGATGATATACTTTGAAGATCATCATTATCTCTAAATGTCATGTTTTGCATGTTTTCTAGATGAACAGCAAGGACCTGTACCGGAGGATTTCTATCATGAATAGGGAAGTTCATTATCCTCCATGAT
The DNA here is from genome assembly GCA_009363875.1 of Mikania micrantha. Classification (NCBI taxonomy): domain Eukaryota; kingdom Viridiplantae; phylum Streptophyta; class Magnoliopsida; order Asterales; family Asteraceae; genus Mikania; species Mikania micrantha. Next base: position 16,174 of record SZYD01001486.1, read on the forward strand.
GCCTCATGTGGACATATAAATCTTGCATCAAGGAAGTTTTGAATTTCATCCATATATGATGAGCTGGTTGTTTGCATGCTATCATTGCTAGCAACTGATCTACTAATAGTGTAGCGAATACGATCAGCACCCTTTGATATGTATTTGAAAAGATACTTGATTAGCATGCTCCAGCCACAATACTCAACATTGATGTGAGCCATGAAATGTAAGGATAGTGTTGGATTATATGGTACCACATATCCGTTATCTATTTTAATACCGTTTTTTGTGACAAAAAATCCTGATGATCGTCTTTTGTAATGTACATATCCGTCTGTATCAAAGAAAGTTGACTCTACGTATGCCTTTGGAAAACCTTTGGAACATGATCCTGATGACATGCAAACCGCATTTTGATTCAATAAACCACATGGTCCATGGATCATAAAATCTGTCACAATCTTATATAGTTGTGGTTCTTCAAATGGACTTGGTATTTCAGCGGAAATGTATTTATCTACTTCAGAAGCATCATTTATTTTATGAGGCAAGGTAACCCACAAAAGGATATGACAATGTGGAAGACCTCTTTTTTGAAATTCAATAGTATACAGATCTGCATCAATAATATAAGGTAAATACGATCAACAGACAAAAGATATATATTGTTTCCAAAGATGATAGGATGTAAAACATAAGTCTTATGAATACATACCAGCAGTAACCTCTCCAAAAGGTTTGCTAACTTTCAAGAAAGTCATAAATGACTTAACTTTCATCTGAAATACACGTGCAATTATATCGGGACGATCTTGTGCATTAAGTGAAGGGAAACGATGAAGATATCTTTGAAGCTCAGGCCATTTAACATTACACGTGAAAGTAATGAAGTATTGTGGATTTCCATGAACTCTACATATAGCTAGTGCATCCTGATAATGTTTGTACATGTATCTTGGTCCACCTACGAAAGATGAAGGTAACAACATGCGCTTTCCAATATCACGACCTTCAGTATCTCCACGTTGAACGGCATCATGTACTCCTTGTAGAAACTCATTACGTAAAGTACTTTGATTTGTTCTTATATAATCAAGGCGACTTTCTTCAATACAGACATAGGCATCAACAATAAATTGTTGTAGAAGTCGACCACCTCTTAACAATAACGTATATAAGTTCAGTCGATCATGTAACAAATAACTATAGTACATGTTCATTGTTATTTTTCTATCGCGAGAAGTAAAAGTGTTACGCAGCTTTAATTCAGGTGACCATCCACTTTCGCCATAAATGAAGAGTAAGGGATATTGCAAAGACATGTACATTGGATGTAATTTCTTTATACGCTGGGGTGTTGCGTCTTTTTGTTGAATTATGATGTCAAAGTTAGTACACATTGGATCATTATCAGATACAATTGCACCTATGCAACCAGCAGATGGCGTATCATAGGTTTGAGCATGGTGAGATGCAAATAGACGTATGTTAAAAGATGGAACATTTGTTTCAAGACATAAATCTTTGGCACTTTTAAATAGTTTAACCAACGCATTATACTTTTGTAACCTATCTATAAGAAACCTTACAATGTTAGGATCAAGAGATGATTGGCTATCAGAGGTGAAAGCACGGAGTCTATTTTGAACTTCGTTTTCTGTATCATATATGTACATTTGCAGGAATCTTGGATGTTGATCAACTGGCGGACATAACGTGCCTAACCAATGATGGATCTGACCACTAATCTTAAAAACATAAGGAGCAAGACCGTTGTTAAGAGATGTGTCTATCTTAGCACCAAAAGAGGTCATTGAAAACATAGAATTATAAGCTCTAATGTTTTCAAGAAACGTAGTTTGTTCAAAAAGTTGTACGATATCTGAATCATATTCCCGATGATAAGAAAGAGCAACAGTACCTCCTTTACAACAATGATTATATCTAAGAGTACGATTAGTAGAAGACGAAGCCACATGTTCTTGATACCAAAATAAAGCACCACAAAACTCACATATGCTATCACAATCGCCGAGATCAAGATAAGATGAGAAATCTAGAAAAGAGTTGTTCAACAGAGCAGAACGATTAGAGGGCTGTCTAAATGATCGATAAGGAGTATTGTTATGTGATATCATAGGAATATCTAAAGATGTACTGCATTCACCACGATATCTTTTTCTTCGAGACATGACGAAATTAAAGGAATGAAATGTGAATTATAGAGGTAACTACTACAACTATTTTATATCATATAATATAGATTAAACATTAATTAGCTACATAAGTTGTTACCTAAAAGATGATTTTTTTTCGAAAAAGATCATGATAAAGCAAGTAAATAACATGAAATTATATCATAATAGTATCTTCTAAGTCAAAACTAAAGGAAGTAAAGCAAGAAAAAATTACTGGACCTTTTTTTTCTTCTTTTGTACGTATATAGCGAACTTCCAAAGGTTAAAGAAACCTGCAAAAAAGACAATCGATGTTTAAGTTTTAATATAATTAATCAATATATCTTTTTTTATTTTTAATCAATATTTTTTGTAGCTTTCCACTTAGCACACAAAAGAGTTTGAATTAGTTTAATGTTTTATTAAAGACATTAGCATTACCAAACAACCTAGTGAGTTTAAATCAATCCAAAATTACAATTTATGTATGTAATGTCGTAATTAAAAAAAGCACTTCTGGTGCTCGTATTTGACAACAAAGAGGAGCTAACCATCAACCACATTAGATTGTTAATAATAAAAAGAAAGAAGAAAACAAAATTAACACTCACAGCAAATTGGGAATTCTATATTCGATTAAGACTATAGTTTTAACAATGTAATGGGTCACATCGATGAAACAGGTCAAATAGAGCTATGTTATATATAATGATTTAATAAGTGCAAGTACTATGTCGTAGTGGTTATGCTATATTGGTTATGTTGCAAGTATTTGTGTCAGAATGTGTTGTTGGGCAGGTGCCAAATAATTTGTTTTGGATAACCTATGCATCAACCACATATGAGATAATAGATTATGTAGGTTATGACATGCAGATGCTGCATGTTAAGACAACACATATTGTCTTACAATAACACATGTTTTAGCCGAATCAGTTGAGATTTTTTTTTTTGCCTGTTTGGCCCACCGGTCGGATGAGCTTCAACTTGGTTAAATCAGTTGTGTTTTCTTCACCAAATAATAACCTCAATTGATGAGGTGATTTTTAAGAGACCTTATTTTTGTTGAAACAGTTGTTGTTTCATTTTAATAACCAACAGTTTGTTTCATAAATTACCAGTCCATCTACTTATTCCACCTTGGCCCATATTCTCTGAATCACCTAGATCCTATAATCCTTAATGGGGAAAAGAGAATCAACTTTTGACAATGGTAATGTTTTGCAATTTTTCACATGTTAGTAAAATATCCCTATGTCATCTTCATTTGTTGTTTCAAATGATTTGGTTGTTGAACAATAATCATTGCAGATAGCAAGGAGTTTATGATCAGGTGGATTTTCAAGATGACAACTGGTGGGAATGGGGAACAACATGAGGAGTATGAAGAGGATATAAATTAGAATGCTCTTAAGGAAGAATTCATAGTTTCTGGTGCAGATTATAGAGGGAAGCATGCTAAGCTGCATGCTCTTCCACAACATAGGTATGAGGTTTTCAATGGTGGACCTCCCTGGTACGTGGTTGAGTAAGAATTGTGTGAACTCTGTAAACCATTTGGGAGATGTTCCTCAAAAGGCCATATAAAAGTTAATGAGTCCAAATTACAGCCGACCGTGTATATGTCATCCGCCATGGTACCTAAAGCTGAAGATTTGGGAAAACATTTTGCTGCAACAGATATTTGAAAGAAGAAAAGGATAGGTCCAGTGAATATATCTACTTACCTGGAGCCAAATCATTCCTATCAAGTTTAAGATAGCTTCGAATTCAAATCCAATTCAAACTCATAAGTGATTGAATCTTGTTGAACTATGTCTTCGATATTAATAAACAGAGCATAAATTATTATAACCTAACATGATGCATGGAAGACAAAGTAATCAAGCATAAAGCCATAATACGAACCTGAGAAGAATGAAAACCAAGAGACGCAAGATGAAGAAGGGGAAAGAAAACCCTAGAAATGAAAGCTATTGTAAGAAGAAGAAGGCAGAGGAGATTTGGAAAACGTGAAAAGGTAGAGGTGTTGTACTGGATGCAAAAGAACATGTACGAAATGAACAGTATATTTTCTCTCACAATCCAATTTTGGTTTTTAACATATATATAATGGAGCCACGTTGCCAATACATCCCCTTGTAGCTAGTTGTTGGCACGTGATTTACTATTTTTTGAATGCTATTATCATATTTTCCATATGGATGTGAATCAGACTAATTTCAACATTGGTTCGAATCCAAATTTTATTGTTTTTTTGCATTTATTTACTAATTTAATGGTCACATTTAACTTGTAACATCTATAATATTCTTCTATTTTTCTCTTCGTTGAGGTGTGTTTTTAATACATATTAAATTAAATGGGTTGATTGAGAACATTATTTATTGAAGAAAATGTTAAATAGTTATTATAAAATATTTTAAAAATATAAAACAATATATTAAGATAAAATATATTTAAAATTACTTATAAGCACGTAGTTTTTAACATATTCTATCAAAAAGTTAAAAAAACCTTTCAAAAAACTACAAATTATAATTTATTGAAAACATTTTAACCTTATTTTAAAAGTTAAAACAAAAAAAGTGAAAAACCCTTTTAAAACTGACAAACATTTTTTAAGTTACTGACTTATTTATGAAGCAAATAAGTTAATAAGTTATTTTCAAAAAAAAACTCAAACATGATTGATATAAAATTAAAAAGCAACGAAAGACTAATGAAAGACTAGTAAGGATGCATCTGGTGGTTTGATGTGTCATCCGATTGTGAAAACATTGTAGAGAGCACATAATCATACTATCTTCAACATAACTTTTATACCTTTCTTATAATTTTTGTCGTGTACAAATCACTTTTTTGTAACCACATTTTGAAACTATTTAAAATCAATTAAAAAATCATACAAATATAGTTTTAGCCATAAAAATGTAAAATTTATAATCATTCTTGTTTGCACTTATGATAAATTGAGATATTGTTGGCATGCCAAAAGAATAAAATTATTTATATACCACTAAACTATGTAACGCACTAGATTGATCAGCAAACACTAACGGATCATCGGTTTCTTCATCATCATCATCTTAATTTTTGTAAAATTGTTCAGTAAATTGCAGATGATCAAAAATCAATGGATTAAAATCAGTTTGATGGTCATTTGTATTGTTATACAGGCTAGAATCAAACATGCTCATGTAGCTGTTTGAATCAGATGAATCATTGGAGTACACTGGCTGCAAATCAAGCTGTTGATTGGGCTGTAGTCCAAGGTGGTTCAATAGTTCTGGTTGTTGTGGTGAACCATGGAGTGTGTTTGCCACCATGAGTCTGGTGTTTACAAATCGGTTCTGCACCATGGCTAGTTCCATTTGCAAAGCTGCTACCTGCTGTGACAAATAGTAAGATTTAATGTTGAATGATTCAGAGGTTTGTTTGGATGATTTAGACAGTATAGATTCGAAGCTTGTACCCGTTGTTGCAAACCAATGATGATTGAGACACAAACCGCAAACTGGGTCAGACAACCTGGCCTGAGCTTCATAGCATATGGCCTCAACCGCATTGCTACGATGGTGCATAGGAATCTGCATCAAGAGCTTTGACACATTGCTGGCTCCAAACACCTTATGCACCGCAGCAAACAAGGTTGTTTCGTGTTCTGGGCTAAAGTGAGGTGCAAAGATGCACCCATCGATACACCTCCTTCTCAAGAACTTGCAGGCTCCACAAGGGACTCCACTAGTCGAGCCCAAGCTTGGTTTTAGTGGTGTTGATTTGGTTGACCAGCTAACCCGCTTTTTGGAGCTCTTTACACGACGGTTCAATGAACAACTTTTGGTGTTTGGCTCTGTCATGATGCAAAAGACAAGTGTAGATATATTTTTCTGAATGCGGCTATATATTCATGATTAAAGAGAATGATGCATGAAATCAACATGAGAGGGTCGCGGGAATTGTAACATATTAGATACAAACAAATAGTTTAACAAGCATGTTTCTTGCTTTGTCATATACTTGTATGGTGAAATATCTAAAATACCCTTAATAACTCGCTACAACCTTGGCTATTTATGGCGATCACTAAATGAATATTATGACAAATTTTTATAAAAAGGGAAGAATTTACTACATGCCTTTGTTATTCATTAATTCCATATGATATGTCACAAGATCTATGTGTCCTTGGCATGTAGAATGCCACAGACATACCTAAATCCAATGTATCTATGTATAGAAATACCCCATGTAAAGTGTGATCAGGTTTTGAATTCTAAACAATTACTATAGAAAACTACAATTGAGAGATGATTGAAATCACATCTAACTATATCTAACAACTGATATTTACCATTTAAGCGCTTTCACATCTATTTCTATTGAATAACATGCTTTTAAGCATCGTGTATTCATCTTTCCTCCTCCCCAGACTCCACTCAAAGTAGAATTTAACTGGGTCGGTTTGTTTGTTTATTTGTTAGTTTGCGGTGAATCACTTTACAAGAAACAACGAAGTATAGGTGCCCTAATATTTCACATATTTTAACAATGACACATTAGATCATATAAGGCATCACATATGGGCCATATGAATACATGTCGTATATCATCATACTACTGGTTTTACTAATCGACCTTTCGTCTTCCGTTATTTGATTGTTCTTCTCTACCATGACGAATCAATTGATTTAATATAGGTATCACACTCTTTAGTTCATTTGTCTTCAATTTGTTACCAATAATGTTGTCTTGAAATGTGTGACAATTATTTCATATGACACAATATTTCGTCCATTGTTAAATAAGATGCCAGTTTCCATAAATTATTTGATAGCCACAAGATTTTGTCAACATTTCCTAAATTTATATTATATTATAATAGATGAATAAAGGGACTGCACTCATGTAAATTGTATGTATAACTTCAACTAACTAAACTTTTTTGTATAGTTTTCACATCGATACATAAAGAAAGGGACGACAACTTTACATGGTCTAACCAAGCTAGAAGAAACACTACACAAGTGTATGCATACACATGTCATGATAATACATAGAGACCTAACTTAGATGAAAGTATGACATGTTAGCAAGTTTTCTTAAATGTTGCTCATCTACTATGTAAATGACACATATTTAAAAAAAATTATGTGAATTGCAAGCTTTTACAACACGACTCGAGCTTGTTGAATTTATATGAAAGATCTTAATAAGGTCTATAATACATGATGCATACGCGTATAATTATAGCTACTTCATTCGATGTTGACAAGTGATATTCGAATCTTTTTCCAACTTCTCTTACTCATTGTTTTTGTCTATACGAGGTACTTTAGTCATTTTGATGTGTTTTTCCGCAATTTTTTGGTTAGTTCTATCATAAAAAGTGGACAGATAGGAAGAGATGTTTGCATACTTTAAAAAAATTGTATTAGAATGAATGTTATAATATCCGATATTAAAAAAAATATTAACGATAATACAAATCGTATGAGATAACATAAGATTCGTATCACAATATAGTTCCGCATACATATTTAACTAAATTATATTTGTAGTTGGTTATTTTCGTTTACAATGATCATCTTTAACTTAACTTTATTTTATTTTATTTTTTTCGTAAAAAAGTAAAACTATTTTAATAAATAAAAAATAACAAATATATATGAACATCTATCTCTTTCCTCTTTTGGCCTTGTACGACGCAACAATTTTTAAAATGACGAGACTATAAAATATAAATAATCCAACTACGATATCACAAATGAAACAATATTGAAGTCAACAATGTTGTTGGTATAGTGATTCAACTTGTATGATGTATCTACAATCCTATTGGAAGCTCACGACGACCGCACTACCAACTTTTAACAACCCCCAAATATATTTTTTATATAATATAATTTTTTTATAAAAGGACAAATTTCAATTTTAAACCTTATATTTACATAAAATTTCAAAGATAATTATTTATATTTAAAAATTTCAAAAGCTAGTCATTTAAGTTTCCAAACGTTGCAAACTCGACCCTTTATCTTTTAACTTTGTCAAGTATTAACAATCGAAATTTTCAAAAATAAATTAACATCTTTGAAAATTTATGTAAACATAAAGGACTAAAAATAAAATTTTCTCAATTATTTATATATATTTTTTGAAATTTACGTCCCCTATCTATTAATACTTAACAAATTTATGGAGAAATGTCCGAGTTTTTAACATTTGGAATTTAAAGGACTGCTTTTGAAATTTTTAAACATAAATATATCTTTGAAATTTTATGTAAACATAAATGACTAAAAGTGAAATTTACCCTTTACAAAATTTAATTGTTATATATATATTTTAAACAACCAACGAATACATTTTTAAACCCGTGGGTAAACCTAATGACGAAAGACAACCCACATCCATGAAACGCAAACATCGGCGACCTGTCTCACAAGGCTTATCTGGTAAATAACGAGATCTGATGCCCTGTAGGCCTATAAGATGTTAGATATTTTTAGTGTAATTGGGATTAATTTTATCAATCAATACAAATCATGTAATTCATTAAACAAGTTGGTGTAGGGTGCACACTTGTTTAATGTTTTATGATTCAATGGGGATTCCAAGGGGGCAATGACCCCTTGGCGGGGGTCCGGGGGCAGCGCCCCAAATAGCGGGGTCCAAAGGGTAGAGCCCCTGGCTGGGGTCGAGCTGAAAAATCAATAGAAAAATTGATTTTACGAATTTTGATATAAAATTCGTAATGATAGTTTAGTGGCAGTTTTGTAAAATAGAAAACTTGAAAACTGTTTGGAAGGAGTTTCCAAAAACTTGCGAGTTGAAATTGATCGATTATGAAGTTCTCTGGTTCATTCACAAATTCAACAAAATTCATACTGGTTCTTGATTTCGAATTGAAATTTATCTGATCAAACATTTGAGTAAACCACAAATGTTCAATTCATCCAGTGATTATTTTGTGTTCGTGTTCTGCAATATTTCTATATAAGATCATGGTTTTTGTATCATTTGTTTCGAATATAACTCTAAGATTTAACTCCAAAATTTTTAAAAAATTGTCTGGAAAGAATTATGATTATTTTTCGTTCAATATTTATAGTTATAGGGAATGTAATTTTTTATAACCCTTATCTTTTGCTACAACTACATAACCCATTTCAACTAATAACAAAGTTACACATAAGCTTTTACTTAAAATATTAAAAAAGACATCATAGTCATTTTACCTTTTATAAATTTCCCCCCTCTTTTTTAAACATTAATAACTTTTTTATAATATATTATATTTTTAAAAAAATTGCACCATTATATTCGTCTCATTTTTCACTTTAATTCCGTTATAATCTCGACTATTTTTTTTACTTTTTTTAGATGCCATATATTTACATCATTATAACGAGCTTAAATATAACAAATTTATTTGAAATTTTTTCTAACAATGATAAATTACAGTGATGTAATTTATATTGACGTAATTTACCGTGATGTAATTTACATTGACGCAAAATTCGGTTTCGGTTAATTCGGTTCCGTTTCGGTTTTTTCGGTTAATTTGGTTCCGGTTCGGTTTTTCTGGTTAATTCGGTTTCGGTTCGGTTTTTTTTGGCTTTTTGCTCATCCCTAATTTGTAACGAGTCTAAATACAACAAATTAGTTTGAATTTTTTTCGAACAATGATAAATTACATCACTATAATTATCATTGTTAGAGAAAAAAATCAAAATAATGTGTTATATTACATCACTGTAATTTATCATTGTAATTATCATTGTTATAAAAAAAAATAAAATAATGTGTTATATTACATCACTGTAATTTATCATTGTTAGAAAAAATTCAAAATAATGTGCTATATTTATGCTTGTTACATCGATGTAAATAATGGACAATGAGAAAAAAAATTAAAAAAACTAGTAAACATTATAAAGGGAAATAAAGAGAAATTTACATCACTGTAAATAATGTGTTACGTCACCGTTAATTATGTCATTGTAAATTACTTCATTTTATCATTACTGTAATTTACCATTGTTAGAAAAAATTTCTAATTAATTTGCTATCTTTAAGCTTGTTATAATGATGTAAATATATGATATAAGAAAAATGATATAAGAAAAAAACTAGTCGAGACTATAACGAAATTAAAGAGAAAAATGAGACGAGTATAATGGTGCAATTTTTTTAAAAAAAATAATATAGTATAAAAAATGTATGAATGTTTAAAAAAAAAGGGGGTAAACTTTACTTAAATAACAAATGTCCTAAATGCCCTTCTTATTAAAAAAAGAAAATTGACACGTGGCACGATCATATACACTTACATTTTTAAAGTAACCATTGGATGATAGTTAATGTGTTGTAACAAAAGATAATGGTTATAAAAAATTACATCCCCTATAGTTATATATATATTTTTTATATTTTTAAAAGTTGGTTACGTTTTAAGTCAGATTACTTTTATGAACGACAAGATTTGTAGCTGTCTGATGATGACGAATTGACGATACTATTAGTCGGCATTCATCCATGCAACTAATATTAAAACTCCCAAAGAAAACCATTTTTTAATTTTTTTTTAAGTTTATTTTATTTGACTTGCATATATAATTAAATTGGGTAATGCATAATGCGTAGTATAAAAAAAAAAAGAAAACAAAATTCTTAACGTATCCCACTTTGTTGCATGATCAAACACCAATCAAACCATATTATATGCCACGTTCGTTTATTTTCATAAAATGGAAAAAAAAAAAAAACCACATGAGAATTATCCCCTGCATCTCTTTTCTTCTTTTATTTTTTCTTAAAAAACTAATTTAAGTTGTTTATACATTTTATGCTATTATTATAATTATAGGGTAGAATCAAATAAGAATACAATTTTACTTAAAAACATAAATACAAACCCTATTTTTTTATTATTTTTTAATATTTTTGTACTGAATTCTTTATGTACTGATTTTTTTATATTAGATTTTTATTACTGCATTCTTATTTTGTTAATTTTTTATACATCATACTGATCGACTTAACATTTAATGAATCGAACAAACTCTAAGTGAACGATAAAAATCACATGTATTATACATAATTAATAAAAACTAAATTAAAATCAGTTAATATATCCATAATTAACGTTAAATAATATTTTTTTTATAATTATTAATTTAATAAGAGAAAAAAAAAGAAAATAAGGATGAAAAATAAGTGATTAACACGTATTCAAATATCATTCAAAGATAGAACATCCTTATTCAAATAGTTGAGGTCATTCAAGTTTTTTTATTCCAAAATGTATTAATTAGAAATTTTAACTATTAAATAAATTTAGAATATATTAATTGCTAATTAAAATTAAAAAAAAATTAACAAAATTGTTGAAATTAAAACAAAAATCTGGATTTCATGAAAAATTAAAACTAACATTGAGCATAGGTAAAAAGACCAAAATTAAAGACAAAAATTAAGAAAAATCAAATAAAAAATTGATGATTTCTTACTACCGTCAAGCCCATCATATATATAAAAAAGGAATTGCTTTTATGTATAATTTTTTGAGTTAAATGTCATTTTAGTCCCTGTGGTTTGACAACTTTTGTCATTTTAGTTTCTGTGGTTTGAATTCTGCCATTTTGGTCACTATGGTTTCATTTTATTGCCATTTTTATCCCTATGGTTTGATAAATTTTGCCATTTTAGTCCAAAATTTTAAATTTAATTGGACGAAAATGACAATAAAATGGAAACCATATGGATGAAAATGGCAATAAAATGAAACCATAGTGACCAAAATGACAAAATTCAAACCACAGGGACTAAAATGACAAAAGTTGTCAAATCACAAGGACTAAAATGACATGTAACTCTTTTTTTTATCCCTATTTATACTAATCAAACTATAAGTGACCGATATACTGACTCGATTGTCTAAAATATATGAATTGAAAATTGATTACACTTTTTTTAGTTTATTCACTTTAAGTTAATATGATTGACGGTCATATTAATATTCTTGTATTTGACTTGAAAAATTAAAATAAACTTGATCTTCAAATGAGTTGGTTTGAATGCATAATTATTGTATAATGAATTAAAATAAGTAATATTATAAAATGAAATGTTTGGAAGTGAGTAACTCTTTAACACAATACGTGTCAAGATGAATAACCTAAAAACTATGTGAATGCAACATATTCAAATGTTTAAGAATAACTAATAACATATTTGATGAGAAATCACTAAAAATTACTCTAATGGACTATTTGTTTTGTTCCAACACATTTTGACTTAAATTGAATTGATGTTTTTAAAAACAATTCATTTTGACCATAACTGATCTTGCATAAAACTCGTTTTACCTACATTCATACTGACCCCAGGGGCGGCCCGAGGGAGGGGAAATCCGACCTCCATCTCGGGCCCATTTTTTAGGGGGCACAACATTATCGTTATAATATGTATATATAGATATTCATTCAAATGAGAACCAACAAGTCCCAGAAAACTAGAAAGAACCATTTATAGACACATGGTTTAAGAGACACAAAACGTGATTTTCTTTAAAGATTAACGTTACTTTCATGTTCTTAAACTAGGATGTTCATCGGTTCGTTTAACTTTTATTCGGTTTAACCGGTTTTCCATTTTCTTCATATCTGAAAACCGAACCGAATTCGGGTAGTGGTTTGGTTGAAACCAAACAAATTGAATAAACCGATTAAGAACCAAATAAACATGTTACAAACTGAATAATCCAATCCAAATAAAACCAAATTCAACCAAATAAGCCAAATTGAATCGAATAAACCGATCCAAATAAACTTAATTCAACCTTATATATTATTAATAAAATAATAAATTTTTAATTTTAATTCAGTTTAATCAGTTAACCGAATAAACGGAACAAATGGAATTAAAAAAACTTCAAACCGAAATTCATAATTCGGATACCGTTAAGAACCGAACCAAAAACCGAATTAGGAATTTAAATACAGTTAGGAACCGAAACAAAAACCAAGTTCATAATTCGGTTCAGTTTTTTCAGCTACGAATATTATTCGATTTTTTGTTTTAAACGGTTTTCGGGTTTTTTGAACACTTCTAATTTAATATTTAAATTTGTTAGAGGTCTTTTTTCTAGACTTGTCTAGAGCATCTCAAATATCAAAGCCTCCCCTGACAAACCGAACTCGTTCCAACATGTTCCTCAACGTGACGCAACCCAAGCATTTTTTTTTTCATCGTATTATTGAAACGGTTAGGATCAATGTTTTGAAAACCGGACCGGCCGAACCGGGAACTGGTGGTCGGACCGGTCCGGTTAGGGGTTCTGAGCCGTTTTTGGGTGAACCAGCCGGTCGAACCGATGGTCGGACCGGTGGTTGAACCGTTTTTTTTAAAATTTTTTATTTTTAATTACATTTTTTTTTTGCTTATATATATATATATATATTTATTTATAAAATGTATATAAAATCATCCGGTTCTTAAATCCGGTTCGACCGGTCCGACCGGTCGGACTTCTGACCAGTAAGGAGACCGGTTCAACGTCCGGTCCGGTTAAGAAAACATTGGTTATGATAGATCTTGAGTCGTCGTCAGGGTGGTTGAAACGAGGGGTGAAACACGCGAACTTACGTTAAGTTAAGGAGTCAGTTAGAAATTCATCAAACTATGAATGATGGCTGTAAATAAGACCACGGGACATTATGGCGCGTGAGTGATGTGGCCCCTACCGGGTGAATTTGATCAGATCTACCCCGTTCACCATCTCACCCACTCCCACACAACACCTCTCTCTATAAATACCCCTCTTCCCCTTCTCTTCAATTCGTGTCCACCATTCTTTCTCTTCTCCCCATCTCGGAAGAACTCGTTTGATTCGGATCTTCCCTGATTCTAAACCTCTTACAGGTACGCCACTCATTTCAATCTTCATGTTGATCAGTTGTGTTGAATTTGATTCGATAAAACACTCTTGTTAATCGTCCAGCTGACTGATATCTGAATTTGTAGTGATTACGTCTTATGAGTTATGAAATCGTTTGAATCTGATAAAACTGTAGTTAGAATGCTAGATCTAGTCGTAAACGTCCGTGATCTGTTCCAATTTTAGTTTTCTGTGTGGAGTTATGTATGTTTATGCGCAGTGACGTATCACACTCTGCTAGCTCATGGAAATGTGTGTGTTTTGTTGTGAATTAATTAAGTCGACTGTGGGCCCCATAATTGTGGATTTTAGGGGTTTAATTAGGGTTCAGTAAAAATGTAAAACAGTAAATAAGAAATTCATTGTTAAGTTCACAGGACCTCCGACCTTGCAACTTGATTGATTTTATTCAGTCGTGGGGCTTGTAACCGACATATTTACAACTAAGGATTAAGATCTGAGGTTTATAGGGTTTGGGAACTGTAGATCTGCTTTTCGATCTGTTTTAGTTTGAATCGAAATCGCTTGTAGGTTGAATGCTTTTGTTTGGATCCGTGAGATTCTGCTTCACCGTAAAAGAAAGCAATTTCAATTTGATTCAGATTTCTAATGTGAATCAAAGAAATTTTAATCTGATTCAGATATCTAAAGTGAACCTATCTGTTAGGTATGATATACGGATTGAATCAGAGGTCTAGGCTTGACATATATGAACGATGGTTGAGAATGATGTAGTGGAATCAAAGTTAGGTTTTCTTCAATACCAACAATATTTCTATGCTGCTTTTTAGTCAATATTTGTGTTGTCTTGTTTGTACAGCAAACATCTAGCTTTTAAGTTTGGTACAGTTTTCGAATAACAATTGTATTTTCTTTGCAAGTGCTGTAAATCTTGCTTCCAAAACCGTATTAGTTCATTTGTATGCTGATTTTTCCAGTTTTGTTAAACATTAGGAAGGTCCCTGTGATGATCCATATTAGTTGGGGTTAACTCTAATTCATATCAACTGTCTAGTAGCTGATTAGATCAAAATTGTTTGATTTTAGATGGTATGGTTTAGAATAAAGTTTAGCAACAAACCTAATTCGATTTTCTAGTTAGATGTATATTCCTTTGATAAGTTTTAGCAATGAGTTTAATTCAGACTGCATCGAAATGGCATCACATCAAATGATCAACTGCATTGAAAGTAATCCCATCATTGCATCGTCTCGTTATGCGTTATTGATGATTTTTAAAACCAAGTTGTGTAGATATGCCTTGTATTTGTTAAAAATACACGTTGATGATAATGTTAGTTGGGACTAACTCTTCAAATTAGCTTTTTAGTTAGATGTATATGGATTATGATCATGTTTAGCAACGAGTTTAATTTAGACAGCTTTTTATTGTTGTGATTACTTGGTTTGAACTTTGTATCGTGATTGAGCAGATCAATGGCATCTCACATTGTCGGTTATCCCCGTATGGGTCCCAAGAGAGAGCTGAAATTTGCTCTTGAATCATTCTGGGATGGCAAGAGCAGCGCAGAGGATTTGCAGACTGTTGCTGCTGATCTCAGGTCATCTATCTGGAAACAAATGGCTGATGCTGGCATCAAATATATTCCCAGCAACACTTTCTCTTACTATGACCAAGTGCTTGACACAACCACCATGCTGGGGGCAGTCCCACCAAGGTACAACTGGAACGGTGTTGAAATCGGTTTTGACACTTACTTCTCAATGGCCAGAGGAAATGCTTCTGTCCCTGCTATGGAAATGACCAAGTGGTTTGACACCAACTAGTAAGTTGGTATTTGAATCTTATTGCTTTTGTATTGACGATGTTAAACCGTTAACCGGTAATTATATAATAATAAAATAGATACATAATAACTAGTGTGTTCTTGATGTACAGCCATTACATTGTCCCTGAGTTGGGCCCTGAAGTTAAATTCTCATATGCTTCCCACAAGGCTGTGAATGAGTACAAGGAGGCTAAAGCTGTATGTGTTCTTGATCTGTTATTCATGGACTTAAATTTTTTTATGCATTTGAGTCTTATGTTAGTTGTTAATATTTTATGCAGCTTGGAGTTGATACCGTCCCTGTTTTTGTTGGCCCCGTGAGCTACTTGTTGCTATCTAAACCTGCAAAGGGTGTTGAAAAAACTTTTGATCTTCTTTCCCTTCTTGACAAAATCCTTCCAATCTACAAGTATGTTTCCCTTTTATCATTTTTTTTAATATTCACTAATCAATGAGTGGATTTGAGTTGTGTTATATCATATTCCGGCTATATTACCAGGTATGTTTGTTTTGTTTACTAACAAAGCAATAAATTTGCAGGGAAGTGATTGCTGAGTTGAAGGAAGCTGGTGCAACATGGATCCAGTTTGATGAAGCTACCCTTGTGAAGGATCTTGAGGCCCACCAATTGCAAGCTTTCACCAAGGCTTACACAGATCTAGAATCAGCTTGCTCTGGCCTTAATGTCCTTGTTGCTACCTACTTTGCTGATGTTCCTGCTGATGCATTCAAAGTCCTAACCACCTTGCCCGGAGTCACCGGTTACACTTTTGATTTGGTTCGTGGTGAAAAGACTCTTGATTTGATAAAGACCAGCTTCCCTTCAGGCAAATACCTATTTGCTGGAGTTGTTGATGGCAGAAACATCTGGGCTAACGATCTTGCTGGATCTCTTGGTGTTCTCGAGTCTCTTGAGGCCATTGTTGGCAAAGGTATTTATAATTTTCAATCAAATAACAGTTTATATGTGGCAAAAAGGGTTTGTCAGGTCGGTTGGTAACATATTAGAAAGGACCAGTATTTTGGGAATGAGAATGTTAGGTTAGCGCGCAAGACCTCTTGTCCAACTTTGAACTTTTTTTTATAAATAGTTTGTTTATTAAATAAGAGTGAAAAGCTAAACTTACAATATTAATCTCGTTACCTAAATCAATATATTAAGACACATTAAAGGTAAACTTAAGATGACTTTTGATGGGTCCAACTCTTTTGTCTTGTTAGAGAGAACATAACCCAAATCAACTCCTTACAAGTAAATGGAATTGTCAAGTTTTCACCTTTGAAACAAGTATATGTCTATTGCCACATTGATTTTTTTTTCTTTTGCATTTTATTTTGCAAACAGCTTAATTATTTATTCCAATATGAAACATGGCATTGTACAGACAAGCTTGTTGTGTCCACCTCTTCATCACTCCAACACACTGCTGTTGATCTTGTGAATGAGACCAAGTTGGATGATGAGATCAAATCTTGGCTTGCATTTGCTGCTCAAAAGGTGGTGGAAGTTGGTGCTTTGGCCAAGGCTCTTGCTGGTCAAAAGGACGAGGTACTTGATGTTATGATTTTTATCTGTTTATAAGTTTAGACAAGTTTATAACCTTCGTCTCAAAATTTTATTTTATTTTTTTAAATTTTTGTCTTCTTTTTCAGGCATTCTTTGCAGCCAATGCTGCTGCTCAGGCCTCAAGGAAGTGCTCCCCAAGAGTCACCAATGAAGCTGTCCAGAAGGCTGTAAGTGACATAAATCATTAAATATCAATTTTTAAGTTTTTTTTTATGCCAAAAAATACATTTTTCACATTTATTAATAATCTTTTCCTTTTGGTTTCTCAGGCAGCTGCTTTGAGGGGTTCTGACCACCGTCGTGCAACCAATGTGAGCGCCAGATTGGATGCCCAACAGAAAAAACTTAACCTTCCAATTCTCCCCACCACCACCATTGGTTCTTTCCCTCAAACCATTGAGCTCCGTAGGGTTCGCCGTGAGTACAAGGCTAAAAAGTGAGTAATTCTGTATAATTATTTCATACTTTAACTTTAATTAGGTTAATTACAATCTTAAGTCCTCACAAATTCTTGGGTTTATTATAGGATCTCTGAGGAAGAATATGTTAAAGCCATCAAAGAAGAGATTTTCAAAGTTGTCCAACTACAAGAGGAACTTGACATTGACGTGCTTGTTCATGGAGAACCAGAGGTACACAATTATGCTTTTTGTGCTTTCTTTTTCTTTTTTGATTTAAAACATTAACTAAAACCAGCTTGTTTATTGCAGAGGAACGATATGGTTGAGTACTTTGGTGAGCAATTATCTGGTTTCGCCTTTACTGCTAACGGATGGGTGCAATCTTATGGGTCCCGATGTGTCAAACCACCAATCATCTATGGTGATGTTAGCCGCCCCAAGGCCATGACCGTCTTCTGGTCAACCATGGCTCAAGAAATGACCAAACGCCCAATGAAGGGTATGCTCACAGGTCCAGTCACCATTCTCAACTGGTCCTTTGTTCGTAACGATCAGCCCAGGTATAAACCATGAACGTTTAACATGTTGCATTTTTACAAAAATTAAAAACTACTTGAAACAACGCTTACGGTTTGTCTTTTTTGTTTTTCTATGTAGATTTGAAACTTGCTACCAGATTGCCTTGGCCATCAAGGATGAAGTTGAGGATCTTGAAAAGGCTGGAATAACAGTCATCCAAATCGATGAAGCTGCCTTGAGAGAGGGATTGCCACTCAGGAAAGCTGAGCATGCTTTCTACTTAGACTGGGCTGTTCACTCATTCAGAATCACAAATGTTGGCGTGCAAGACACCACACAGATCCACACACACATGTGCTATTCAAACTTTAATGACATCATCCACTCCATCATTAACATGGATGCTGATGTCATCACCATTGAGAACTCCCGGTCTGACGAGAAGCTTTTGTCAGTGTTCCGTGAGGGAGTCAAGTACGGTGCTGGAATCGGTCCAGGTGTTTATGACATCCACTCTCCAAGAATACCATCCATGGAGGAAATTCATGACAGAATCAACAAAATGCTTGCGGTTTTGGAGACCAATATTTTGTGGGTGAACCCTGACTGTGGTCTCAAGACCCGTAAGTACGGTGAGGTCAAGCCCGCCCTTGAGAACATGGTTGCAGCTGCGAAGAAGCTTCGTGCTGCTCTTGCTTGCGCAAAGTGAGTGGATTTGATTAGAACATGACAACGTGGAGACGATGTGGTAAAGATTTTATGTTAAAACAGTGATGAAATAACTGTGGTTGTAATGACAGTGTTAGGTTTTGAATTTGCCCGTATTGATCGAGGATTGGCGTTGTGTTTCATCGTTTTTTTGGTTTTTTTGTTATGTTTTTATTATTATGTACCTTCTTGAGGGTTTTGCTTACCCTTATCATATCAAATTTTAAGATGATATTTTGTTGATTTCCAAACACGAAAATGAATAAAAGAAGTTGTCGTTAACTGTTTGACCTATAATTTACGGCAAAACAAATGAACCGAACTGTGAACTCCCACGGGTAGGGGTGATTACATCCATATCCGTCCCAACTCCGATCATACACATTGCCAATAGTTGGAACCGTACCGCAAGGTTTATGACCGGTTCGGGTGACTGATTTTGTTGGACTAATCTTGTAAATACCCGATATTCAAAGGGGTTAAAAGTTAGAAAGTTTGGATTTTTATTTGAGTTTTAAAGATTAGATTAGTTTTGTTTAAATTAAAATTGTTTTAAGTAGATTTTTTAGGGATAGAATTTAATTGTGTTTTATCTTTTGGTTTATTATAAATAGGGGTATAGGTTATTGGTTTTCCTTGTACCAGCTATTATTCAATAAAAGATTTCTGATTTCTTGTTCATAATCGCAAGTTTCTGTCATCAGCTTCTGTGTTTTTTTCTGGGTAAAATCATCGACCACAGGGGCTGGGATTCTTATCTTCTTGAAGCTGCGCCTTTTGAAACTGATTTGGCTGCTTAGAGATCTTTGCTTGTCTTCTCATGATGGTATGTGAACTGATCCCTCTTTATTTCAATGCTATCTTTACCAACTGCTATCTTTACCAACTATTGCTTAGTAGTGTTGTCTTTGTAATCATGTATTTATACTTGTCAATCGTAGAGAAATCAAACGAAAGGAAGAATGAAATGTGTTTTGGGTGACTGGGAAGTTGAGGGTAAAAGCACGACAACATGTGTTGGTCTCAATGGTGTCAACGCTGATCGATGGCTCCGAGGTACTCAGTGGATGGTGATCATTGCTCAACCAAAAGGGTTATGCGTGAGCCGTGCAACTTTCTATGTGAATTGAGGGATATGTGTGTTCAAGTCTTAGAAGAATTTAGCGTTTTAAGAGAAACAAATCATGGTCAAGATTACAGAGAAAAGTGTAGGGTTAATCTTGACGGGTTGAAAGTCGATTCGTTCAAATCGGGTCATGGCTTGAAGAGTTCATAAAAGTAGTTAGTTTGAGTAGTTTATAAACATGCAATTTTTTAAGTAAAATAAAAAAAAAAAAACATGGGTTATTTTGCTAGGAGTAATGTGTAGCAGACTAGCAGTTGCTTAATTTGAGTCAAATAAAACATGGGTCACTTGCTTAGTGGGCCAACAAAACATGGGTTGACTATACGAGTCTTAGGAGGTACTAAGGTAGTGTAGACTGTAGATTGTAGAATATGATTCACTTCTGTTGTTTTTTTTTTTTTTACCGGGGAACCCACTTGCGTGGTAAACCCCGGGCCCCTCAATACCCGACTAACCGGGGGACCGGTAAACCGCGGGCGCAAGCCCCCGGGACCCGGGTCGGTGATCTTGTGGAGAAAATGCCACCCCATGACTAGAACCACCTTAAGGTTGAGGCCCTAACACCCTTACCACCAGGCTATCTCCACAAGGTCGGTGGCCTTTTCTGTTTTGTTTCGTTCTTTGTGTGTTTTTTAACGACCATGTGAGTCCACTTACGTGGTAAACCTTCGAGTCTCCTTAATACTTGATTAATCGAGAGGAACATGTAAGGCTCTTGTTCGCAAGGTTTTGGGTTGTGTGATTGGAGCATGAAGTAACAGTAGTTCCAACTAGATAATAAGAAAGACCCAATTTAACAAGACCTGGTTGGACTAAAACATGATAGTCAAATACTAGCATGATATGAGCCAATTAAGTTGTACGCATGATTAAGCCTTTTTTTTCATTTGATCACCAATTCAACAACACAAACAAACACATTAAACATACATTCACAAACACAAATAAGCAAATGTGTTATATGTTCATAAGTTTGTTTAACTAAACAAACAAACAGAATTTTCTTATTCATGGTGAAAATCCTATCTTGAATATCGTTGTACCAATACATTAAAAAAATAAAAATAAAATAAACAAACAAAATTTTTGTCCATGGTTTGTTCATTTATATGAACTTCTTGCATAAAAATTCACAAACTATTCGATGAATTTTTTCATATTTGTCCCCATTCTTCTTGTTTTATTCAATATTGGTCTCACTTTGACTCACTAGTCCGTAAAAAAAGATCACTTTTTGGGACGCAATTGTTCCAATAAAAACAAAATTATCAAGAGGATCATATTGAAAAATACAAAATATACAACATTCCCCTTTCCAGGGTTGTTATGGGGACAACATAAATTTTTTTTTTCAAGATACAGTTAAAATATTTTGCGATATAGATATCCAACAATTGTCGTAATTCACCGGGCTTTACTCTAAATTAACATGACTCGTTTAACTAAACGTATTCATTGTTTGTTCAGAAACCGACCAAACCGATTATACCAAAGTCGTATAATTGACTTTCATGTTAGGTTTGTGTAGGAGTAGAAATTATATTCCTAGTTTTAGTATCATAAAAATAAATGTGTTAAATGGCCAAGTTGCAACTGAGTATTACCGTTAAATATTTGTTATATTTTTCAAGGGTGAGTTACATATACCCCTCTAAACTAGAAAAACTCACATATTTCCTTAAGGTACAAGTTTTTAAAGCACATATACAGTACTTTTAAAGCATAATTTGAGAAAATATACAATTATGAAAGTTTAGGGGATATATGAAATTGCTCTATTTTTTAAAGTGTAAACTACATAAATGGTTATGGTGGTTTGATGTATGGAAATTTGGTCCCCATTGTTAATACATGTAACGTGAGAATTAAATTTGTAATATGATCAAACCATATAGACTACATTTGCCGTTTTCTAAAACCATTTTTTTAAAACGCACATAAAAGTTTAAAAAATAAAATAAAAACATATAAAAAATTGTGCAGTTTTTAAAAAAGTGTTTAGATTAGTTTTTGAAATGTTAATAGTCAATAAGTTGTTTGAATTAGTTTTTAAAAAAAATGTTAGAATTAGCTTTTAGCTTATTCAATCAAAAAGTTAAAAAACTGTCTAAAAGCTAAAAATTATAGTTTTTTAAAAACAATTTTTTTACCTTTACTCAAAAAGTTATAACAAAAATAATCCTTTTGACATTACCAAACAGCTTTGTAACTTACTAACTTTTTCATAAAGCTAATAAATTAATAAGTTGGTTTCAAATGAAATTCTAAACATGCATTAAAATACAAAAATTTCACGAAAAAAACAAGCATTTTTAAATAATTTTGTTGTATTTATATTAACGATGATGTATGTTTAGCAATTAGCACCATCGTTGTCTTATATTGTTGACGAGTTACTTCTTCGTACGATGCATTGAAATCTTCAAAACATTTGACGTTTTTTGTTTAGAGCTTTTGCAAAAAATAAAAATAAACTAGGTTTATCACCCGTACGTTGCGGCGGTTTATCACAGTACATTTACGAGAACGGGTATTATACATCATTTACACAAGCATAAGTTACATAGCAAAATCAAATATATCATCACGAACTAAACCTAAAACAACAAAACCCAAATCTTTATTCAAATCTCTCAAAAATCTCTAAGAAAATATCTCAAATTTAATACTTTCAGCTCCTTTTACTAATATATATATATAATACTAATTATTTAATTGGAGTAGGCTCATATACAAAATTGACTGTTTGTAAAAATGGTATTATACATCATTTACACAAACATAAGTTACATAGCAAAATCAAATATCTCATCACGAACTAAATCCTAAAACAACAAAAACCCAAATCTTTATTCAAATATCTCTAAGAAAATATCTCAAATTTAATACTTTCAACTCCTTTTACTAATATATATATATATAATACTAATTATTTAATGGGTTATTGGAATTTAATACGGGAAATGTTTACTGACACCCCCAACTTTCAACATACTTTCTTGTGGCACTCCCCGGTTAACGAAATTCTAATGGTGTTAGTTTTTTGCTGATGTGACACTGAGGTTTCCACCTCACCTGTTGATTTGGCTTTTTTTTCCCCATTTTTTGTTCTTTCTTTTACACACATGGAATACAAAGTCAAAGACGCATCCATGCCCTAATTCCCAATTTGGGCTTCTGATGAACATTCAGCAACCATTTCAGCAACCCCATCCTAGAATCACCGATGGTTTCAAAAACATTCAGCAACCATTTCATGTCTAAGATGGAGACATTAAGGAGTGTGAACAGTTTCTTGAACTCACCGGCGCTTACGATGGTGATGACGAGAAGATGCTCTGTCGGTGACATTTTTAGAAAAGGGTTACTCCATCGGGCTCACTGGAAGAGAAGAAGAATGGCCGACCACCTGATGAAACCTCCCTGTCTCATCCCCTACGGGAAAGAAGATGGGAAGTAGCTGAAAGGCTAATGTATATGGCAACCATCGGGGATCTTCTGGGGTTAAACTCAGGAAGCTAGGGAGCATTCAGAGGGAGAATAACACAAGACGATACTCCCCTTTACTTGCTGATTTGAGGTTTCGGGATTTTGTAAAGGTAACACAAGCCATGGCCGGAGATCGGCCAGTCTCTGAACTGGGTGCCAATACCAGGGGGAATTTAAAGGGTTCGAAGAAGCTAAATTAGGGCTATGAAATTTTGTGAAGGGAATGAGGGAATAAGATGCCATGTGTGTAAAAGAAAGAACAAAAAATGGGGAAAAAAAAGCCAAATCAGCAGGTGAGGTGGAAACCTTAGTGCCACATCAGCAAAAAACTAACACCGTTAGAATTTCGTTAACCGGGAAGTGCCACAAGAAAGTATGTTGAAAGTTGGGGGTGTCAGTAAACATTTCCTCAGTAGGGAGTATTGCCGACCAATATGTGAAAGTTGGGACTATTAAATTCCAATAACCCTTTTTTAATAGGAGTAGGCTCATATACAAAATTGATTGTTTGTAAAAATAGTAGGAACCAATCATATGCTGACATTTGTCATTTTAGTTAATTAATGAAAAAGGGTAGTTTAGGCAATTTAATATTAATGGATATGTAATTGTCTATTAAACAAGGAAAGTAGGTCATTATTTACGTGAATCAAATTTATTCCAAAAATCCAATTGTATTTGAAAACAAAATTCAATAGCAAATACGAATTCATCAGAAGAAAAAAAATCACAAGAATTGAGATAGTGATTTTAAAAGAAAAATTATTGTGATAGTATGTGTTGTTATTTATAATAATGTCAAACATGAGTGTTAATATGTGCTGTTATGTGATAGCAAGTGCTATTTTATATATAACAATGTGAATATGGAGTTTTAATAATTTTTTAAATTGATAAATCGTTGAATAATGTGTTGATATGTGTTGGCATGAATGATAGGATAATTGTTTGTCACATTTTTAGTGTTGTTGTGTGCTGGCATGTTGCAATTTAAAACGCCAAAGGACATAGATTTTGTAGTGCTATTATATGCTGATATGCATTGATATGTGCTGATATATCGTGTACTAATATCACATATTATGTATATGAGCTTCTATATGCTTACATGTATTAATAGCATATATTATGTGAATGTGTTGATATATGTTTCATGTACTAATAGCACATATTAGCATATAGCGAAAAGAAAACCAACATATTTTTTAAAAATAGTAATTACTCCTGATTTAATGGATATCATGATATCTGCAATTATGCAAATTCCTTTGGTGCCCTTATTTCCATTTTAAACAACATATTAATTACGAACATTTCACTGGTTCTTTAATAACCAGTGATGATAACACATCAAATGTTCAGATCGTTTAATGTTCAGATCGTTTCTCACTATTTTTACAAAATTATTATTTTGTACAATAACCTTACTCTTATTTTATATATATATATATATATAATATAATAAGGTGTGGGACCCACACATAATAAAATATATATATAACTACTATTCAATATCACTTGCATTTTAATATATATAATAATAAAGACTAAATTGCCAGGATTGTTCATTGTTTTGCTAGTATTTCACTTTTGATTCATAGTTTTTATAAATAATGTATATGGTTCCAAACTTTAAAAATTTGTCATACAATCATTAGGTGAGGTTAATATAGTCAAACATACGAGAGTAATTTGATAACTTAAGGACTATATTTGTTTCAAAATCCAAATGTTTAAATGTTTGACACCATATAAGTAATTTATGAAACATAAAAAAACCAAAAATGAAATATTAGCAAATTACATGTATCATAACGATAAATAAATAAAGTCTCAGACATAGATCTCGTCGTCTGGCATTATATGCTACATTTTTGGATTTTTTTTGTTTGGATTTTGAGGCAATACAAATGATAAACTCCCAAAAAGGATCAAACAATATTCGAATCATTCTTTTTACAATGATTAAAAATAAGGTAATATCAGGCCATTTCTAAATTAATGGACTTGTTGAAAACTTGAAACGGGCCAAATTTAAGACACCCCTACGTCTGAGCATGTGCTTAATATACCAAACGTGATTAATTTATAATCTTAAACAAGTTTATAATTTATATAAATATAATAACCTAATAATATGTTAATTATGTTATATATAGTCAAAGTTTAGAATACAAAGTTGTTTTTGTGTGTGAAGTGCACAAAGTTTGCTGTTATTATTACGTAAGTGTTACTTGTTTTGCGTAATAAATCACGCATATACAGAGTTTTCATGCACAAATGAAATTATCACACAGATGAATTATGTGTGATAATTAATCTCCGTGTGATATTATCGCGCAAACCTCTTAACACTTGGGGTGATAAAATCAATTAGACTTCCACAAGCGAAAAAAATAATTAGTAACAGAAAGACGTACTCGTGCTTGTTAGAAATTACTCTCGTGTGAACATTAACGCTTTGTTCTTGTGTTTATTAAATGAGAGAACAGAAAGGAAGGTAAACGAAAGAAATGAGAGGAAAGGAAAAGAAAAGAAAATAATGTAATTCTTTCCTTCTATTCTCTTCCAAATCAAAAAAAAAAGTTAAATAATTTTGCATAGTTTTTATTCCACTTCCATCTCTTTCCCTCCTTAAATAAAACTCAAGAACACAACATGTGCTATTTTCATTTCCGTTCCTTCGTTAATTGAAACTAAGGAACACAATCATGCTTCTCATATCCTTCTATTTTTTTTGTTTCTCTTTCTAAATAAGACTCAGGAACACAACATGTGCTATTTCATTTCCTTTCCTTCATTAATTGAAACTAAGGAACACAATCATGTTTCTCATATCTTTCTTTTTTTTATTTTCTCTACTTAAATAAACTCGGGAACAGAGCGTAATAACACAGAACTATTTATTTATTTTCTTTTACAAAAACATGTAAGTAAGAGGTCAACTTATTTTTTAAAAATAAAAAAAAATAAAGGCTAAATTAAACGCAGCTCATACCTTTTTATTGTTTTAATCGATAAATTACGAGATAAATTTCTAAGACCGACGACTAATTTCATTATCTTGAGGTATCCATCTTTCGTGGAAGGAAGTGAAATAAATAATTTTTTAAATCAATGCAAGAAATGCCTTTGAAAGCTTGCTTGAGAAATTTGTAATAAATAAATCTCCACAAAATGACCCCATCTTACGTTCACAATCTTTTCATAAGCATTCTTCCAGACTGGTAAAAAGAAAATAGAATATAACTTCTAATTTTTTTTTAAATAAAAATTCACTGTAGGTTGATTTACTATTCCAATTATTAACCACGTAAATATTCCTGTTCTACCCTTTGTTAGTCTCGAAGGATGGAGGACACCATGTTAGCTTAAAAAGGGTTATCGGTTGATCAAGGTCGTAAGGTGACCATTTTCAGGGTAAGAAAGGGCGAATAAAATGTCTCGAGTCAATATACGACGCTAAAGTAACCTATGTCACACTTCCGGGAAAAACTTGAACGACATTCAACAAAAGGATACATGTACCTAGCCGACAATTTGAATAATAACACTTCTAAATTCCATTTTGTTGACATGAACAATCCACTTACATAGTGATTATCATAGTTTTACATTTGATTTTTGACTTGATTTTCGCTTGATGTTACTTACATTGATATTTTTGTTCTTAATCATTATTGTATGCAAAATCAAATAGATGATATCTTGTATAAGTTCGTTTAGCTTACACAAGTGAGGTTTCCTTTAACAATAGAACGAAAGAAGTATCGTTGATCAAGTACAAACTATAATTGGACACTGAATAAAAGTTTGTTTATTATAAATAAACGAGCAACGTTACTTACCTATGTATTACAGTGAGATGGTATGATTAAAATTTACACGTTACAACGTGACTATAGGATTAAAAAAAACACGAGATGTCACTATGAATCAATTATAAGATTGAAGTATAGAGAGACAACTATGATACTTCATTGTTGCATTATAAAGTATAAAAAAGTAAATAAATTAAAAGAAAAAAGAAAAATACCAAGCAATCATAAGTGGTAATATATCTGTATTATATTATTCATAAATGATTTTTATTTTTAAATAAACCTTTTTTTGTAAGTAGACATTTCGCGTGATATGGTTAAGTTAATACATGTGTTCGTTACGTCGGTCATATTAACATGGTTAAGTTAATAAAAACATATGTATTAACGATGAATTAATTATATATGTCAAAATCTAAATAAACTAGTTATAATGGCAAATATGAAATTTAGCCGGTGTTAATGTATAAGTACGTTATCGTCGATATAATTCACAATTATTATTAAAAGAAATCAATATAGCCTAACAAGGGTTTGATCCGATTTAAGTGTCCAGTTCGGTATCAAACAAACCGTATCATTGATTTGATATATTCATAAGGTGATACACACACATACATAGATGAAATAAATTTTAAACTCTAAAACAAATAAAGTATCAAGCTACAAGTTTAACAACTCTAACATAGTTATAGATTGTTTGGCAGTATCTTTATGATCATCAAGAAATTATTCTTAATGATTCATAGTTTTTTAATGATTAAAAGATAAACCTTAAATCTAAATAGTTAGAGGTAACCTGTTAACCATTTAATACTTAAGATTGCCTCTTAATTATTAAGAAGTTATGAAACGTTAAGAGGTGCTCTCTTAATAATCATTAAGAAATTGTCAAATAACCTCATCTAAGATGAATTAGAGTATGTAATTGTTTCAATGTCAAATCAATTTAGTGTCATAATTAAAAAAAATGTTTTTAAAGTGAAATTCTTTTAAAATTATCATCATCGGATTAATGTCAATAGCTAGGCGTTAAAAGATATAACCTTAATTCTGAATGGAGTAAACTTCTCTTTTGCTCCATGTGGTTTGACAAAAGTAACCATTTTCATCCAAATTTTGAAATTTTGCAATTTTCCTCCATTAGTTTCAGAAAATTAACCATTTTAGTCCCTGTGGTTTGACAAAAGTAACCATTTTCATCCAAAGTTTAAATGGACTTTGGATGAAAATGGTTAATTTTCTGAAACTAATGGAGGAAAATTGCAAAATTTCAAAATTTGGATGAAAATGGTTACTTTTGTCAAACCACAGGGAGCAAAAGATAAGTTTACTCTTCTGAATGGTTAAGATACAACATTAAGAAGTTGCATCTTAACCATTCATGCTTAAGATCACCTCTTAACCATTAAAATATTATGAATTACTAAAAGGTAACCTTTTAATAAATATTAGAAAAAACTTTCTTTTGCTCCCTATGGTTTGACAGTTTTAACCCTTTTGCGTCAAAGTTTTCAAAATGATCATTATGTTCCATGTGGTTTGACAGTTTAACCATTTTGCTCCATTTGGTTTGACAGTAATAACCATTTTGCTTCTTGTGGTTTCAGAAAAAATGGAGTATAATTGATACATATTGGAAAAGCTTGGAGCAAAATGGTTAAACTGTCAAACAACTGGGAGCACAATGACCATTTTGAAAAGTTTGGAGTAAAAGAATTAAAACTGTCAAATCATATGGAGCAAAAGAGAAAGTTTTTCCTAATTATTATTAAGGTGTTAAACAACCTCATTAGAGTATGTAATTGTTTCAATGTCAAATCAATTTTATGTCATAATTTAAAAAAAAAAGTTTTTAAATTGAAATTCTTTTGATATCATCAACATCTTCGGAGTAATGTCAATAACTAGACGTTAAACACCTGGTCAAAAACATTTAAAGGTATAACAACTTTGAATCTTTATCGCTAATTCAAAAACTCCAAACACAAACCCGGTTCCCTATAAAAACCACAATCTCCACCCAACGTTCTACAAATTCATCTCCCAAAAAAAAATTAATAAAAAAAAAGAAAAAAAATCCATTTTCAGTTCAATACCCTGGAAATCTCTCTCAAGCTTCATCTTTGTAAGTTACAGTATCTGTTTCTGCAATTTCTTTACCTGCATTTCGAGCTTTCTTTGATTTAGTTTGATTGCCAAAAGCTATAAGTTTTTCTTTCTTTCTTGAATGATGTTTTAAATCTTGCATATTTTGGGTTGCTCTGACTACTTGATCAATCATGTTATAAATTACCCATTTGTTAAAAATTAAATCTTTTTGCTTTTGCCTTCTTTCTTGATGGCTTATTGTCTGTGTGGTTAAGTTGTGTTTGGATTGAAAGACACTATTGATGTTTAGCATGGGCGATCATGAGATTTTTAGTGCCCGGGCGAGTTACGATAAAAAGGCCCCTTATGAATTGAAGATTTCTGTTTTATATTTTTAAATATAAATACTTATATATAATATATAAAAGATTTTTAAAATTTTTGTGCCTCTAAAAAAATGGGCCCTGGACGGAGGTCGGGTTTGCCCCTTCCCAGGGCCTCCCATGATGTTTAGAAAAAAAGGGCGGAAATACGAGCCTCGGGTCTCCTCCGAAACAGTCTCTACTCCATTTAGAGTAGGGGTAAGATTTGCTTGTTTGTTCCCCTAAATCTCACACAAAAATAGAAATTTATTGGGCTTGTTTGTTTGTTTATCATTGTAAAGTGTTGATCTTGAATGATTGGGCCACAAAACTATTCATTTTTATACAGGTTTTTTTAGGGTGTTTGGGATTTTTTTTTTATTTTTTTATATATTTTTTTGCTATAAACACTTTTGAGTGTTTTCTAAGGGGTTCTTTGAGTTTGAGACTACTTATAACAAAATGGATTCAAATTTATAAATTTACTCTATATATTTTAACAAGTTGATTGTATTATAAGCTTAAGTTGTTTAAACATTTTATTTTAAAATTATGATTCTTTTGGGTGCAGATAACAAATCTTGGGGTTGTGGGGGTGGGGGAGGGTAAAGATTATGAGCTTTTTTTGTGTAGAAATCTAGAGGTTCATGTAAACTTGAACACTGAAATTTGGGGTGTGTATAGCAAAAGACAAATATACCCTTTGTAAACTAGTTATTTTACTATTTGACAAAACAAGAAACTTTTAATTAAGGGTTTAGTTAAAAGATGAAAGATAAATGTTAAAGTTGCTTCATTTTATCATGTTTTATAACAACAATGTTTAGTCTGCAAGTGAAGTCAACTTCAAAAAGTCAAAATCACTTGGTTACAACTCAATTTCATTACAGGACCTGAAAAAATGGCAAAACTTTGTTCATCTTCTTTGGTGATCATTATGCTGTGTTGTTATTGGGCTGCATCAGAAAGCTTGAAATACAAAGACCCGAAACAACCGATAAACATTCGAATAAAAGACTTGTTGAATCGAATGACTTTGGCGGAGAAAATCGGTCAAATGACACAAATTGAAAGATCTGTAGCTTCTGCTGATGTAATGCAGAAATACTTCATTGGTAATTCTAAACAAATTTACTTTACTTGTGTTATATGTTTTTTTTTAAATAGATTCATTTACTTTTATGGTGATATTCTTTAAAAAATTTAAAATGTGTTGAATAGGGAGTATATTGAGCGGTGGCGGGAGTGTTCCGGCTAAAGAGGCGTCACCGGAGACATGGATTAATATGGTAAACGGGTTCCAAAACGGGTCGTTGGCGACCCGTTTAGGCATACCCATGATTTATGGCATTGATGCTGTCCATGGTAACAACAATGTCTTTAAAGCTACCATTTTTCCTCACAATGTTGGTCTTGGAGTAACCAGGCAAGTCTTTCTACCTCTTGTGAATGTGTAATTACCTTTTTGCCCATGGTAACCATATCAATTTTGTTGAAGGTATTTTAATATTTTGTCATTTGACAAATATAAGCAATATTCATAGAAATCTCAAATTTTCAAGGTTTTCATGTTAAAATTAGGAATTTTTTTTTTTATCTAGGTAGTTTCAACTTTCTTGCATGGATTTTGGGTGGTTTGGAGAATAGTTTTTGTAAATAGCTGATCCGCTAAGCGGATGTGGCTGACATGACCAACACTAATTACGAATTTAACCCACTTCCGCTACTCTAAGTAGCGGAACCTGAACATGTGACAATTCCCCAAGCTTCCATCGTGTCTGTTGTTTGCCATGTCAGCCACTTCCGCTACTCCAAATAGCGGAACCTTTAGAAACCAAACCAATTTTCGAAAGCACCAATTTTCCATGCATACACGCCCAAATCACCTAGAACAAAAAAAAATCTAGAATTTGCTATATGCCCCTATATCCCTTACATTTAATGAGTCAAGCTGAGCCCAAACACGTCTAAACTTGACATGTGCTTGTTTCACTTAAAAGATGTCAAGCTCGGCTTATTTAGAGTGTAATGTACTCAACCTCGGCTCATGATTTATTTTTCAAGCTCGAGCTCATTTTGCAGGGACCCTGAGCTGATCGAGAAAATCGGTGCTGCAACCGCTCTTGAAGTCAGAGCGACGGGGATCAACTACGCATTTGCACCTTGCATCGCGGTAACAATCACATCTTCTTCATCCTCCACAACAAATTTGGTGTTTGTAATTACCATATTCTGTTCACAGGTTTGCAGAGATCCAAGATGGGGTCGTTGTTTTGAAAGCTACAGTGAAGATCCTGCAATTGTACGTCAAATGACTCAACTTATTCCAGGATTACAAGGAGATATTCCGCCCAATACCCGCAAAGGGGTTCCTTTCGTCGCCGGAAAGTAATATTTTGTTACGTTGAGTTATCATATGATACAAGTCTTATATGCATATATAAAGTTATAATTTTTTTATAGTATTTAGAGTAAATCACAAGATTCATCCTTTATGTATATACCTAATTATGGATTATGTTCTTTATCTTTGTTAACTACAAATAGCATCCTTTATTTCATTAACTGGTAATAATTTAATCCTTTTACTTAACTATTGTTACACCCCTTTAATTATTTTTATTTAATCTTTTTAATTAAACTACATAATCCAAACCTAACCAACTTTGGGTTGATGAATTGGTTCTTTTCACGAAACCTACCTTGTTACAATATAAAAATATTTTTTTTGTGAAAAGAACCAACCCATCAACCCAAAGTTTAATTAAGGGTCAATTACGTTTTCTCTTGCTAAAACCGTTTAAAGCATATTTATCCAATCATAAAACTAAATTACATATTTTCCCTTTCTTAACCAAACATATTACATATTTATCCATTTTATTAAAAAAATTATGTGAATCCTATTTTACCCTTAATGAACTAACTAAAAATAATTTACATATTTCTTCGTACTAAGGGGTAATTTTGGAACATGTGGATACTTGTAATTTTAGTTTAACATAGAGGATATATGTAATTTGAATATTTAATAAGGGGATATATGATAACATCCCTTTAATTAAAAAATTAAATAAAAATAATTAAAGGGATGTATTTTACTTTTTTCTCTTTTAGTTAACCCATCACATTAACAATACTTTAGTTACAGGATGAAATTGTTACCAATTAATGAAACAAAAGATGTTATTTGTAATTAACAAAGATAAAGAACCTAATTCATAAATACTTATATACATAAATGCTGAATCTTGTAATTTACTTTAACATTTATGACGTAATTTGGTTATTAAATCAGATATCGATAGTTAACTACTAAGACATCTGATTCAATGTCCGATCAAGTCATGAAAACTTTGCATTTTTCTTCAATTTTTTGTATTTTATAGAGAAAAGGTGGTGGCGTGTGCCAAGCACTTCGTCGGTGACGGTGGCACGACGAAAGGCATCAACGAGAACAACACGGTCATAAGCCCACACGGATTATTCAGCATTCATATGCCAGCATACTATGATTCGGTACTCAAAGGCGTGGCAACCATTATGATATCGTACTCGAGCGTAAATGGTGCTAAAATGCATGCAGATGGTCACCTCATCACTAATTTCTTGAAAAACACCGTCAAATTCAGAGTAAAAATCAATTTTTTTGATGAATTTTGGGTCAAATTTGGATTAAAGTAACCATGATTTGAATCTTTTTGTTGTGTTCTTTGATTTTCAGGGGTTTGTGATCTCGGATTGGCAAGGTATCGATCGATTGACGGACCCACCTCATGCTAACTACACTTTTTCGATTTTACGTAGCGTCGAGGCTGGTCTAGACATGGTTAGTTCTTGACTTGTGACCCGTATATTCCCACTCTTCAGTAGCGTCCGGAGATAGAGAGACCGCTCCGAAGGAGTTCCCGGCTCAAAATTATCGTTTGAAGTTAATCATCCCAACGTTTTTAACATTATTTTAACAAAATCAGTAAAATCACGTTAAAATTAGTGCAATTTTACTTTTGTCTCCTGAGGACCCACACATATATACATTATATGTGTGCATCGCAGATGGGGCGTTGTGACCCGTATAACATCAAAAGATTATAATGTTTCATATTCGTGTTCATAAACTGTGAAACCACCAAAACCGGCTGGTCCGATTGACCCAACCAAACCTGAGCGTTTGGTTGGTCTTTTTTCGAAACCGGACTTGGCGATCCAGCTATAATTTTCGCAAAAACAGCGAGTCCGAAAATGTGCTAATGTAGTCATGAAACTGAATTACAATAAATTGATTGCAGATCATGGTACCTTACAACTACACAGAATTCATCGATGGGTTGAGTTACTTAGTGACAAACAAGTTTATACCCATGAGCCGAATTGATGATGCGGTTAAGAGGATTTTGCGGGTCAAATTCGTGATGGGTTTGTTTGAAAACCCGTTAGCGGATCTGACCATGGCCAAGCACCTTGGAAGCCATGAGCACCGAGAGCTGGCTCGAGAAGCGGTTAGGAAATCGTTGGTCTTGTTGAAGAATGGTAAAACCGACACCGAACCGGTTCTTCCCCTACCCAAAAAGTCGACCAAAATACTCGTTGCCGGGACGCATGCCGATGACATTGGTAACCAGTGTGGTGGTTGGACCATCGAGTGGCACGGACAAAGTGGAAATATTACAGTAGGTAGGTATGCATGCTAACATTTTAAACGGGTCGTGTTTAAGATTGACGGGTCAATTTGACATGAATCGGAAAATTTGATATGAAGAAAATCGTAAAACACGATACTAATTTTCACGGGTTGACATGAATAAGACTCATTTAACACAAAATTATGTTGTATGTTATTTTTATATAAAATACTACTACTAATATTACAAATTTACAACCACCACAAAATGTATATATATAATTATAAATATTTAAGGTTTAAAATATAAAATTAATTGTTTTTATAAGAAAAATTAATTTAAAATATTCATATGAGTTTAAGCTATGGGTGTTCGCGGTCCGGTTTTTACGGTTTTTAAGTGTAACCGTAACTGAACCGTTAACAACGGTTTTTGAGCAATGAAAACCAAAACCGGACCGTTCAAATAAAAACGAACCAAACCGAACCGTAAACCAAACCGTTTATTACGGTTTTAAACTTTTGAAACCGACCGACCGAATGTTTAAGAAAAAACCAACTGTGAAACCAAACCGATGAACGGTTTGGGCGGTTTCGCGGTTTGGAACCGGACCGTGAACACCCCTAGTTTAAGCTATGCCATGACACTCATTTTTTCAAAAATAAATATAAATAAACAGGTCAACCCGTGCACCAGTCAGGTTGATGGAGAGGTTCACAAATTAGTTTTCTTTAGTCAAATCGGTTCAATTCTGAATCTGGTTTTCGAGCTCTGTCAACACAAGTCAAAATTAACCGATTCGGGTTAAAAACCTGATTTTGAAAAGGAGTGATCAAGTTTAAATCGGGTTTGAAACAGTTTAAATCGGATCGACTTGGGGAATAACAATTTGAAAACCGGTTTCAACATATCACAAATCGGTCCCAAACCGGTGGTTTGGTTCATATTGAAACCAGTTTCGTCCAATACTGGTTTTAGAATTGCGTTGGGTTATCAGTTTCGATTCTTAAATTGATTTTAAATCGGTTCGGTTTAGCTAAATGAATGTGTGGTTTTGATCTGAAATTGGCCCGAACCTGTCCTGTTAAAACTTTTTACACCTGTTGAGGGTTGAACCGTTACGCTTAGGTTATTTTTAATTATTTCAGGTACCACGATTCTATCTGCCATCAAGAAAACGGTTGACCCAAAAACAGAAGTTGTGTATCAAGAAAACCCGACACCAGAATTCATCAAATCCAATAATTTCTCTTACGCCATTGTCGTAACGGGTGAGTACCCGTATTCCGAGACGGTTGGGGACAACTTGAACATAACCATACCCGAACCAGGCCCGACCACCATCACGAACGTATGTGGAGCCGTGAAGTGTGTTGTGGTGCTGATTACAGGCAGACCGGTTGTGATCGAACCATATGTTTCTAACATGGATGGGTTGGTGGCGGCTTGGCTCCCTGGAACCGAGGGTCAAGGGGTTGCAGATGTGTTGTATGGTGATTATGGTTTTACGGGTAAGCTTGCACGTACATGGTTCAAGACGGTTGACCAGCTGCCGATGAATGTCGGTGACCCGCATTATGACCCGTTGTACCCGTTTGGATTCGGGATTACTACTGAACCGGTTAAATCAAATTAGAGGTTAAATTTTGTTTCAGATTTGAGGACATGTATGTTATGTAGGTTTTGCATTTGCTTATTCATTATCAAATATTTTATTTACTTATATTCACCGCGTCTCCTTATTTCTTTATATTTGAATTTTATGTTATACACTTATACGGGTTGTATTAATATATACGTTCCTTATGGATTACAACAATTATTTTATATGACACAAGATTTTTTAATGTCATAAGGTTTGTGAATTATAATTAGGTATCAAGAAAGTTATGCTCCTTTGTTAGTTTGTTAGATGACCAAACCCAGGGGCGTACCTACATTATGCCCCGGTGGGGCAGCCGTTCACTTTGAAATTTTTTTTAATAGTATATATATGTTAAAATCCTGATTGCCCCACGTAAAATTTTACAATCGCCCCATTAAACTTTTAAAATCTAAGTGTTAATTAATAAAACTAAGTTTAAAAATGCCCAACTAATAATTTAAATCCAATGTAAAATCAAGTTTAGTATTAATTATAATAAGACAATCCACTACTAAACTAGTTAAAATCTGATTAAACCGAATTCAATCAAATATACCAATTAAAAACCAAATAAACCGATATAAATAAACCTAGTTCAACCTTATATATTATAAAGATAAAAAAAATAAATATGAATTCGCTTTAATCGGTTAACCAAACAAAACGAATTTCAAAAAATTTGGAACCGATAACCAAAATTCGTATACAGTTAAGAACCAACTTCAGAATCCGGATACAATTAGGAAACAAACCTTAAACCAAACTCAGAATTCAATTTGTTTTTTAAGTTATGTATACTGTCTATTTTTCTGCTATTAATAGCTTTCAGCTTTTTTGAATACCCTCAACTTAATATTCAAATTCACTAAGGGATCTTTTCTCGACTCGTCCTTGGCACCCTCAGTTCTCATAACCTAATACGTTGTTTTGGATATATATATAAAAAAATAAAATCACGTAACAAACAACTTTAGATGTATTGTATTTTCATTATGTCTTTATATATAAAATTTAATTTGCTTGTCTTTTTTTAACATGACCCGACCTGACATGCCTCAACCCAACTTGAACACTAATAAAACTAAAAAATTTCCGCCCCCCATAAAAAAAGTTTCTAGGTCCGCCACTGACTAAACCCCTAGTAATTTTTTTTTTTTACAAAAATTAGGAAGATATATTAAATATATTGGGTTCCTTCATAATTTTCTTCTTTCTGTATAACAAGTTTAAGTTTTTAGCTTTTATTTATATTTTTATATATAATCATGTTATGAACATAATTATATTGAACGACTTGGATAATTAAACGGGTCTAGATAGCATTAGATGACTTAAATCAATACTCTTGATTTAGAAGACATTAAGGTAATTGTTTGTACACAAGAATTAAATGAACTTTACCTTATTAACGAAAAGATAACGAACTTTTAATTTCATATGTTAATTAAGGGTGAATACAAAACAAATTAACCTAACAACAACCAAATTAGGCTATGAACATCACCAAAGTAACCAAACAAATCAAAAATCGATGTTTGATTGAAACCAGCTTTTGAAAACCAAACTTTATTGTTTGTATTCGTTTATGAGTTTTATAATAACCTATAACTTAGAGGTTTGTATTTCGAACCTCAGCATATTATTACTTCTTATCAATAACCGTGTTCATAGAGTGGTTTACTAAATATGCGTGATGTTAACTATATATTAATTGAAAAATATAACAAGACAAAATAAATAGACACAATTTGTTTAATTTTTTATAGCTCTATGATTTTATCTAACATGGATATTTTTATATAAATATTATTTTTTATTTTTATTTCTAATATGTAACCAATTTTAAGGCTAATAAGGACAACAACTCAATGAAATTGGTCTTGGTTTATATGACTTTGGAATCCAATAATTTGTGTTCAACTTCCGAACCAATAAACCACCTACCACAATCTTCATTGATCATCAAATCAAGCTGGAAATTTTCGTAATGTAGAAAAAAAATGGTGAACGTCACCATTAGGCGTCTTTTATCAACTGGTCTCATGGCTAACATGAGAGAGGTAAATCACGTGGCTTAGGGAAAATTGGATGGTGACTGTCACGTTGTGATAATCGGAATGATCAGATTGTTTACATGGCACATGATATATACATGAGAAATGCTAAGATGACATTGATATAAAATTACAAAGTTAAATTACATGTCATGTTCATAATTTAACTAAATAACTCTACCAAAAAAAATTATAGAATTTTCTATCTTGTATATGCACAAGATTTACAAAAGAGATTCACAAGACATGTCATCAAAAGTTATGCACACAAAATGTAGTTAGATCCACTATAAAAGTCCACTACCTAATGCATCCTGAGTCTGGTGACTAAACTTATTCGTCACCTGAGAAAACATGCATTAAAAAACAAAGTCAATACTAGATTGGTGAGTTCATAAGTTTAGTTATTTAAAAACTTTTAGAGTTACACAATATCTTGTAATACACAAGTCTCAGTTATTCTTATTTGGCTTTAACTCATCCCCATGTCCTCTCTATAGATACACCTACAGATTTGATATTGTTCAGTCAAGTGTGCTTATATATAGGGCATACGTAGGGGACAAGCCCCAGCCGACATCCTACACTTGACAGAACTCAATACCACATGTATTGTAGCTATAGATATCCATTTCATCACCCATAGGCTTAGTCACAATCAGAGTTTCCCATATGATAACTCATTACATTACCATGATATCAACATAGCACAATAGGTATCTAAATAGCACAATTCTCCACAGTTATAAATGGTGGACTACCACAGATATTAATGGTGGTATGTACTTTTATGTTGTAAAGAGTAATAGTATCCACAGTTGTAAAATGAGGTATTACCACATTTATTAATGGTGGTGTGTACTTTTATGTTGTAGAGAGTAATAATATCCACATTTATTAATGGTGGATTACCACAATTATAAATGGTGGTATTATCTTTGTGTTGTGAAGAGTAATAATATCCACATTTATTAATGGTGGATTACCACAGTTATAAATGGTGGTATACTCTTTGACTTACTATTACTCACATCTGATTAGGAAGTGAGAGTAAATCTGACACGTAGTTCTAGCCCAATTGTACTATAGGATTGAATTGACCACATTGTAGCCACCACAAAGGCAAACCACAATGTCCTCAATTCATTCCTATTCCGTAGTTTTACCGAGACCTCACAACTATCTGCCACCAGCCTGTGACTCGAGAGATGTCAGTCTCTCAGTCTACCGGTCCACATGATAAATATGGTGAGATAATTAGCAGACATTATCATACTCTTATCACCCGTGTTAGAAATAATAGAGTTGGAATAGGCTGACTAAAAATTAAAATAGTTCTAATAGTCCTCATCCCATAGTCATCAACTCATAACCTCATGTTCATCATCACTTAGGAATCTCATAGATATAACACACATGTTCTCATAGAAATAACAGATCTAATCTCTTAGGATCAACTGAAAATCTGAAATATTCTCACAGGAATAACAATTATAATTTCCTTAGAATTAATAAAATAATTCAATAGGAATAACATATATTCCTCATAAGGATTACATTTGTAATCACAAAGGAATAATAATCTTATCATTTACAAATCATAGATATTGTCTCAAAGGAGTAACAATTATAATTTCCTTATAATTAATAAAATAATTCAATAGGAATAACATATATTCCTCATTAGGATTACAGTTGTAATCACAGAGGAAT
This sequence comes from Mikania micrantha, assembly GCA_009363875.1. Lineage (NCBI taxonomy): Eukaryota > Viridiplantae > Streptophyta > Magnoliopsida > Asterales > Asteraceae > Mikania > Mikania micrantha. The sequence continues at coordinate 56,185 of SZYD01001486.1, forward strand.
AATAGTCTTATCATTTAGAAATCATAGATATTGTCTCAAAGTAGTAACAGTTATAATTTCCTTATAATTAATAAAGTAATTCAATAGGAATAACATATATTCCTCATAAGGATTACAGTTGTAATCACAGAGGAATAATAATCTTATCACTTAGAAATCATAAATATTGTCTCAAAGGGGTAACACATATAATTTCCTTAAAATCAATAAAATAATTCAATAGGAATAACATATATTCCTCATAAGGATTACAGTTGTAATCACAGAGGAATAATAGTCTTATCACACTTAGAAATCGTAGATATTGTCTCAAAGGAATAACAATTATGAACTCATAGTCATTAACAATAACATAATAAGGCATACAGTTTTAATAACAAAGTAAAGCCTTGTTGTCATAAAGCGTACTAAAACATTTAAGAAAAGGTTTTAGCATGTTCTCAGCCCCGCAATTAAACCAAAAGATTAATAAGAAGAGGCATATGAACTCACCTTGATGCTGTAGTGGTTGACTAAGACTCAAGAAATGCGCGCACTCAATGTTGTTGTACTGATCTTGTATTCGCAATCCTGTGTTTGATTTAATGTTATATGAGCTATGATCCCTTATTTAATTGTTCTTTTCATATCTGAGTTGTTAACTGAGTTCGTGTAGTGACAATGGCTCATTCTTGTGATTTTTGTAAAAATGACTCATGCTAATGGCCATTCGTATGAATAAGCCATGCTAATGAGTGTTCACACGAATGACTCATACTAACGAGTAGCTAGCACGAATGAGTAGTTCGTACGAATGAGCGGTTCGTTCTTATAAGACATTCGCCTAAAACGGGTTTCAGCCATGGAATGTAGCGATTTCAGTTTTTAGTCGTATATATAGTCGTTTTGAGTGGGTTTAGGTGAGTAAACTCATTTAGAAGGTGTATGGGTCGAAAAAAAATGTTTAAAACCGGTTAAACTTCGGTTTTTGTCGGGTTTGTAGAAAACCCTAAAAACCGAACCTTGTGAGCTCGATTTACCTTCGTTTCCGCTGTTTTCAAGCCCGATCCCTTGTACTTTTGGGTGAGGAATGTCGAGAGCTTTGGTTTGATAGCTTATATGAACGATGTAATCCCCAGGGTTTCCGTTACGAATTCAAATATTGTATTCGAGTTTAAATCGAAATAAATAAAAGTCTCGAATGTTATTTGGAACACTTGTATTCAAAAAAAAATTATAATTATATATAAAGGTCTATTTCATTTATAAATAATAACCCGAGAATTAATTTAAGCTTTTATAAATTCTATGTCATAAAAGTTAAAATTCTTTTAAACTTTAATAAGTTATAATAGGTTATAATAAAATAATAATCATTTTATTAGTAAATAAATTATTGATAAAGTTTTAAAATATATATACATATATAATATGCATATATAATAAATAATAATAATAATAATAAAATAATAATAATAATAATAATAACAACAACAATAATAAATAATAAGTTTATTTTACAAAATGTATTTAATGTCTTATACTAATTATTAAATTTATAAAGTTTAAGTTACCAAAAGTACACAAAAAAAAATTTAATAGGAAATGTTTTATATAAGTTGGAAGAAAAAACTTAAACTATTAAATTTTAAAAGGATTTATAGATTTATAAATTACTAAATTTGTAGAACTTAAGTTAATTGAGAACTAAAACAATTGAGGGACTAAAAGAGACAAGTTACAAAACTGCATTGTGAGAGGTAAGATTTTGGTTAAAAACTGAAAGGAGGAAGAAATAGGAGGGACCAAAGTTGTAAAAATCCCAAACTTTCATCCCCTTTACCCGTCGCCCCAACCCACGACCCGGTCGAAACCCGGATCATCTCCAGCTGGATTAAACGCGTTGACAGCTCGATAATAGTCACCGATTTAGCAAGAATTCGAATGCATTAACCGCCTAAATCAACAATTAATGGGAATCAATCACGAAATACGCGTTAATAACCTTCCATGTTTAACCGATCGAACTCCAAATTTGAATCAGCTCAAACATGTATAAAAATCAATTTAGTATATCACAAACTCTTCCTTTGGTTATCTCGAATAAGTCTGAAGCAGAAAAACACACTCAAAACCTCTCAAGAACGTGATTCGAACTCAAGAACATCATACTCTTCGGCCTCACTCGAACCTCGTTAAATAGAAAGCTTTGCCAGGTAACTTTCATACCATTCGACTCGGTTTTGCGAGAGGAACGAAAGTCCCATGATTACAAGGGCTCACGTTCTATGAATCGTTCGAATTCGATCAGAAATAAAGCTAGGGTTTGTTCGGGTTATATTGAACTGGGGACAACTCGAGAGAAATATGCTTTATATTTTTGAACCGAAAATTCTTTCGATTTGAAGACCAGACCAACCGGTAACCATGGTTGCTTGTTAAGGCTTTACGCGCAGCCAGCCGAGGGTTTGAACCCGAGGGAGTTTCCCTAACCCGGTTTTTTATGTGCTATCACTCTTTTTCCATCCCTTTTTTTTTTTATAAAAATTATTTTAAAAAAATCCTGAAATTTATTTAAACATTCTGTTAAAATATGTAACAGATTTAAATTATTTCCCTTTATCAAACTAATTAAAAATCACATTAAATATTTGAAAATAATATAAAACATAATTCAAACATTTTAAATACATACTTAGTTAATTTAATCAATTTTAAGAAAATATCAGTTTTCTATTATCCTTATTACATAAAGATTATTTTAAATAATTTTAAGATTTACACTTTAACTCTTAAAAACAATATTATCTTTTAAATAAAAATATAAAGATTGTTTTTGTTTTATAAAAATTAATATTCTTTAAAGATTCAACGTTGCAAAATAAAAAAAAAAGTAAAAAAAAAAGGTTATTTTATAAACCCAAAAAAATCATTTTTTCTAAATCATCTAATAAATGATTTAAACTTCTTTTAAAATGATTTCTAAAACAAATGGTATTTCTAACCAATTTTGAGAATATATTTACCAAAGGTTAAAATGAATAAACCTTATGATTTAATTAAGTCAAACATACAAAATTTTTATACATACAAATAGATAACTCATACCCAAAAGAAATGGGTGGAAATTTATTTAATTAGTATTCTTAGAAATTCACGTAAATAAAAAAAATATTTAATATTCTCTTTTATTTATTATAAGAATATAATTAAATATTCTTAAACAAATAGTCTAGTTTATTCATTAAATAATATTGATAGATAAAAAGAATATATTTGATATTCTAGGTTATTAAATCAATATTATAACAATAGTTATTCAAAGTATCCATTCAAACTAAGACTTCCATTAAATTGTCACAGTTTTAGGACCCTTGAACTGGAATTATATGATTGCTAAGACTTGATTACTCAAACTATAGGTGAGTAGATAGACTTGTTTCCTCGTTCTTTAATCAAGGACTTTGGAACTAGCTAAGCATTCAAATTTACAAGTGAATTTCTTCACACTCCCTTTTACATTTTTGTTTTGGGATGTTACACATGTCTTATTTAAAACTTTATTCATTCTATTATTCATTCAATCGATGACGCAAGCCTTAGATTTACTTAGCTTTATGTGTTAGAGGCTATGCTTATACAATGTGTTGATTCTATGTGTGTTGCCAGTCAAGCAAGCTAATACTTAGTAGCTTAAGATATGTTAGATACCATCTTCGCATTTGCTTTTGTCATTGTGTGAAAAAGATAAAAAGTACACCTAGCAAACTTGTTGAAATACGAATGTTAATTTATAGTATGATCATACTTGAATTAACAGTTTGTATGGATACTTGTTTGGACACAAGCTATTGTTATTCATTCATTCTATTTATTCAAACTTGTATTCATGCTATGCTTATGATACATATTCTATTTAGGCTATAATTTGCATCCTTTTTATACTTATTATTTAAACATAGTGTGTAAACTCACCAACTATGCAAATAATTGACAAACTCTATTTTACATGTGTAACAGTTTGGACACAAGCTATTGTTATTCATTCATTCAATTTATTCAAACTTGTATCCATGATATACTTATGATACATATTCTATTTAGGCTATAGTTTGCATCCTTTTTATACTTATTATTTAAACTTAGTGTGTAAACTCACAAACTATGCAAATAGTTGACAAACTCTATTTTACATGTGTAACAGGATAAGGAAGCATGATGAAGACATAAGATATGATTAGTGACCTAGTTTAACTTTGAAACAAATGTATAGATTTTTCAATTGTAACACTTTGATTATACAATTCATGTAATGTTTGTTATTATTCAATGAATGTTTTGTTGGTTTTGTAATAAGGATGCATTAAATATTGTAACGTTATTATAGCACCATGAGCTAATGAACAATAGACATCGCACCTCGACATACTCCGCCGTCGGCCGGGGTGTGACAAACGATTTGGTAAAGAATTGAGGGAGTTACGTGGGTTTTTGTGTGGGTTTTCTAGAGAGAGAGAGAGATAAACCGAATGAGAGAGAGAGAGAGAAGAGGTTGGTGGTGTGTTTAATGAAGAAGATGGAAGAATTGGGTTCGTTCGGTTGTTCGGTTTTACGTTAACATCGTGTTTCCGTAACGTAACGCGTATTTTTTGCAACTTTAAATAAAATAGTTTTATTTTATTCTTTCTAAGTAGTATTTCCTAATAAATCTTTTTAATTTCTTTTTCTTATTTTACTTTTTCGAAAACGTTTATTTTTAACGTTTCGTCAGATCGTATCACCTTCGCGGGTATTCGTTTGAATCGTCACTCGAACGGACACGACGATGGCCTTACTTTCTGATTTTGTTTTCTACTTTTCAGTTATCACACCGAACGTTAAAACCACAGGTATATTTGTGTGAATTGTCACACACGCAAACACATTGTCATTTTATTATTCTGAAACAATACTGAAATTCTGTTTCGAACTGGAATTCCTCACTGACGGACTCAACTAAACTGCCCTATTTTCACCTTGTTATAACTGTTTTCACATTGTTTTCTCATAAAATCATCGGCCATCTGATTTTTGTCATTTATGGAAATCAGATCGCAACTGATATGTTTTTGTCACTAGTTTTCACACTGTTGTTTCACATGAATTGTTGTATTTTCGTATTTAAATTTTTCATTCAAACACATACAACTGTTACTTGTTTTCATAGTCCTGTTGTCACACAACTGTTACGCACATTGTATTTACACATAGTAATGGTGAAAGTACACATATCGTACGGATTATCGGATGATCTGGTACTAGTTGTCACAGTGCCGGACTTTGAACTCTAGACCACCATTACAGATTCTTACCCCCTTACCGTAATATAATCCTCAAGAGTTTTGTGAACTAATAAATTATTTGGGTTGATGGAGTGGGGGTGTTATGCTATAGATCGTAATCGTTGAATTGTATGTAATTTATCTCACATTGTTTGTGTAAATAATTGATATAGGGTTTATAAACCAAAGAGTAAATTGTCGAGATGGTTTATTTGGTTTATAAGTATTTACTTTAGGTTCATAAGTTTCATAAATTATTTAAATGGTGTCAAACTTTAAACACTTATAACATATACGGTCCTTATGTAAGAATAATTTGGTTAAGCATGTGAGGGTAATTTAGTGATATAAGGATTGTATATGCTATAATTGTTTAAATTTGAGACCATATGAGTAGTTTATGAAAAATATGAACCAAAAGTGAAATGCTAGCAATCATTTCGGTAGTTTACTCTAAATCAAATGAACTCTATCCTTTATCATACTAGGTTTTTTAGATTAAGCTCGCTTGAACATAAGGTTGTCATAACGGGTCAGACACGTCCCGTTAGACACGAACACGACCTGTTAAAAACACGTAAACACAAAATGACCCGTTAAGGAACAAGGGTTAGAGATTTACACATTTTTAGAAGGATATCATTTCCCTACCTATTTTATTATATCATTTATTTTAAATTTTAAACAAGTATTAACAAATTTTAAATTTTAAATTTTAAACAAGTATTAACATGTTAAGGGTAAACACGCAACATGTTAAGTTGTGTAATGTCGTGTCGTGTGAACGTTTCCGTTTCTGAAATTGACAACACTACCTGTACATGTTACTCATTCTTTGAGAATGTCGATTGAAGATTCAATGCTTAGTAATGAGATTTATAAGCATGAGTGGTGAAGATGGCTTTCATAATTTATTTGGAGGGATGATGATTTTGAACAAACTCTTAACTCAAGATACTTTTGGAAAGAAGAGGCATACACACTATTTAAGTGGTGTTTGTTTTTTCAGAGGCAAAACATTTGCAATCTGCGGACCATGTCTGCATACCTCTTTTGCAGAAGAGGTGGACCAAACATCTTTTGTAGACGAGGGTTTGTTTTTGCCATGGCAAAACTCTTTTAAAAAACCCTCCTCTTACATCCACAGTCCCCACCCTACCGTCAAAGACATAAACGAGATCCTACTGCCACCGTCAAAGACATATGTTGAGGAGCGCAGGTGGTGGAGGAGCACCGGTGGTCAATCGGTGGAAGGAGAGCGGCGGTGGTTGAGCTTGCGGTGGTTAAGGCGCCGGTGGTTGAGGAGCGCATGTGGTGGAGGAGCACCGGTGGTGGAGATGGGGTCGGTCGGAGATGAGTAGCGCCGGTGGTCGATCAAGAAGGAAAGACGTATTTGTTTGTTCTTTGGTTGATCAAGAAGGAGATACGTATTCGGTGGAGGTGGTGGGCTGGTGGGGCGCCGACCGAGAAGGAGAGCGGCGGTGGAGGTGGTGGGCTGGTGGGGCGTCGACCGAGAAGGAGAGCGGCGGTGGAGGTGGTGGGGCTGGTGGGACACCGATCGGGAAGGAGAAGGCTGTGGCTTTTTTAACCTAATAAGAGAAGAAGAGGTAAGAAGAGTTCAGAAGTGCTTGGTTCACGCATGCGCCAAGAAGAGGCCGATCAGGCCTTTTTTAATTTCTACAGACTGCGAGAAAACAAGCAGTCTGTAGAAATCTAACCTCTTCCCGTGTCTGCGCGGCGCAACCATAAGAGGCAAGAAGATGTTTTTTTTAAAAAACAAACACCCCCTTAATAAAGGTGCACATTCCAGTCAACCGTTTTGATAATAATCAGTTCGGTTAACCTTATTCAAACCGGTTTTTAAAAAAATGGGTGAATACTAAAATTCTAGCTGATCAAATAACTGAGCCGATAATAGTCGTTTTCTTTTTCCTATAATGTGACAGGTTAACCATCTAAAACAGTTATAATAACTTGCTCACTCATTTGAAACCCATCAATCCTAACTTGTAGCGGGAACACCGCCCCCTGCCCCACGGTGCCCGGCGAGGTGAACTCCACGGCCCCCGCTCCCCGTTGGGTTTCCTTCCACCCCATTGGTTGTTTCAAATTGAAGTGGGCCCCCAAAACTTTTTGAACGACTAGTTTTTTTAAAAATAATAATAATAATAAAATCAAACTTTATATAAACCTCTCATTCCAACCATTTTACACACTCATTTTCATTCAAACTATCTTACTTTTTATACAAATTATTTTTTTTATAAAAATGTCATCATCCTCTCCGGTGTTTTCATCATCCTCTTCATCTTCTGACAGCGAGGGTATGGATGTTTTTATCTCCTTGTTGTCTGCGATGGCTCAAGAAAACGCGTCTCAGATTCCTCGGTCTATCATTAGAAGAATTCAAATTAATCGAGACATGGAAGCGGGGCATGATCTCTTGATGCGTCATTATTTTGGAAACGAACCGTTGTATAATGAGACGTTGTTCAAGAGGCGTTTCCGGATGCAACGGTCTTTATTTGAACGTATCGTCAACGACCTAGAGGGTGCGGATACTTATTTTCAATTGAGATGGGATGCTCGAGGCAAGCGAGGATTTACACCTTTACAAAAGTGTACGTCGGCTATTCGACAATTGGCATACGGGAGTACGGCAGACATAATGGACGACTATTTACAGATGTCAAACAACACTTCCAGATAATGCCTTTATAATTTCTGTAAAAATATCCGTCGACTCTATGGTCCTAAATATTTGCGCAAACCAAATTATAACGATGTTATGAATTTGTATGAACACCATGAAAATTATCATGGGTTTTCCGGTATGCTTGGTAGTATTGATTGTATGTATTGAGATTGGAAAAATTGTCCGGTTGCATGGAGAGGACAATTCATGAGAGGCGATTATGGATGCCCCTCGATTATTCTTGAAGCAGTTGCTTCACATGATTTATGGATTTGGCATGCCCGGTGCGAATAACGACCTAAACGGTCTAAACTCGTCACCGTACTCAATGATATGGAAAACGGTGTGTTTCCACAATCATCGTTTTTTTGTAACGATAACGAGTACGCTCACGGTTACTATCTTGCTGACGGGATTTACCCAGAATGGCCGGTTTTTATGCAAACAATAACATGTCCAACAATCTTTAAACGGAAAAAGGTTTCAAGTAGCTCAAGAGGGTGCAAGGAAGGATGTTGAGCGGGCTTTTGGTGTTCTTAAGAAAAGATTTCAAATTATAAAAAATCTGACTAAAGCATGGCATCCCAAAAAATTAGATCAGTTATGTATGCATGTATCATAATACACAATATGACACTTGAATGTGTGGTCAAGTCGATTAGCCCGTTTGTACCGGATGAAGACGAACCGCCAAGTCGTTAAAAGCCGATTTGGTCGAACATATCGAAAGGGTTCGAACCAATATTGTTGTTCGTAGCATCTAAAACGACTAGTAGATTTTTAATATGTTTTTTTTTAATGTAATGTGTGTTTTTTTGTAAAATATTGAATTATTTTAATTTATGGTAATGTTTTTTATTTATTTTTAATGTTGATGATGTGAAATAGTAGGGAAGGGTTTTCAATAGGGTGACCACTGTGGGGTTTTGTGATTTTCAGTGAGGTAATGACGTGATAGAAAATTTTAATAGGAATAGATTTTCAATGAGGTGACCGTTGTGGATGGTCATAAATATGTTCTTAAGATTAATCTTTAACCTTGCGCAAAATAATTATCCACTAGTGATTTTTTATTTTATTTTTATTATATATATTTTTTAATCTACCGGTGTTCCGGTAATGTTATTAGTTACCAGGCTATTGTGGCTATTAGAATGTCAACCACCGGCGCATACAAGGACGCGTGAGCACCACGGCACCTATCATTTCATCTGTTTATTTTCGTCTGTGCCTTATATTTTCGAAACTACAAAACGACAAAATCATTATCTTTATGCTTTATTTTACACAGCCAAATAATAAATTGTCGATTCCTAAGTTGACCACTAGTCCAGAGGGACGGAGCCACTAGCGCACCAGCTACCAAATCCTAGGGAAACCCGACCCAAACACCCGCCCAAAGGCACGACGGTGGAAGGTCGGTAAAATCGGGTGGGATCAATAATCGAA